>JAJHUR010077442.1:0-13648 GCA_027495735.1 Lutjanus campechanus | reverse complement strand
TCCATTTATACTATCTGGAGACTCTGGAGAGTCTCTCACCTCTTTGAATATTTTGATCCACACTCCCAACATTTTCCTGCCTTGTACCCCTTTCCCATAAATCTCAACCAAAATATCTACCCCCCTTAGGTTTGCTTTATATGATCAAAGGGTTTTTAAAGATATATTACTGACAGAAACAGCCTATAGCCACTTTCCATGGCTGTTGGCTTCCTGTGAGTCTCTCGAATTGTACCAAGCGTACGCTCGGGACATTTCCATGGGCTAGGTCATTCGGTAGGTACACCAGCATCCCCTCATTATCACTTTCCTCTCTTCACATGCCCCGATCAATCTCAGCTCTTATCTCTACATTTGACAGCCACATGAAAAGGAAAGATGCTGACGTCTCCAGAAAACACCAACTCCAAAGAAAGTTAGACAGGGAATGGAAAAAGCATATGGCATGGGAAATATCCCACTACAATTTAAGAGCACCAGATGTGCCTGTGTTGATTTAGTCCAGCCTAAAATGACTTTGGAAACCTACGATTCGATCCTACGATACGATTTTAGACATGGCAAAATGAGGCTTGTCATCTGCAGAAGCCTCACTGTGCTCAAGTGAGCAGCCATTCGAGAAAATCCGGTGAAGCCAGTTACTCATAATGTGAAAAAAGCTGGTGTTTTTTTCCCCTTCGGTTTTCTAGTGATTTTATTTTTTGTTATACAAAGTAGAAAATCCAATGACCAAAAGATACACAGACCGTAATGCCCCAAATTCAATAAAAGAAATAAAAGTGCAACAGAGAAACCAATCAATCAAAGCCACAGAGAGCAGCAGAGCTTTTTAAATTAGATTTGAAAATGGCTAAAGTTGGGATGTCAGCTGGTTCCCTGTGTGTGCAGCAGAGTACTGTTTGGTTTTGACTTGAGGCACGACCACCTGACTGCAAGCAGATCAGAAACACGGATGAATTACTGAACGGCCCACTGGAAATTTTAACCTCACTATTAACTTTTCTCTGCAAAAATCAATCATACGACTACAAAGAGACACAAAATTACCATAAAGGAGAGAGAAAGTACCACAAAGAGACATCCTTGATCTGTGTAAAGACTGGAGTTTAACCAAAGCATTTTCACTTGTTGCGGTAGGACCTGATGTTGCGACATGGCTGGCGAACAGCAGCCATAGTTCCTGAGCTGGAGCAGGAAACCAAAGTTGTTTGCACAGACCGGTATGCTCAGAACCTCACCTGGCTGCAGGCTTTAACTGGCCTGATGGAGCGTTTGCAGGTAAGAAGTTAATCCCTGGATTGTACGGAGCTTTCACTCTGTTTTTACTCAGCAAATACCAACCCCAATCCAAATGTGTTAAGGGTTAAAGGAGACAGATGTTGACATCACAGCCAGCAGTTAGTCATGCTTGGTAAGCCTCAAATTGCTAAATGAACTGACGTCACAGGACAGTCCGCACGGACGCGCTCTCAGCTCTTTGTCATCAGTTCTTAACTGCTATGATGACATGTTGACAAAACAGGAAGCCAAAGAAGTAAACCAGTCTTGGGTCACGTAAAACTGAATGACTTAAACACAACTTTTCACTTTGTTTCAGACTGAAGAATACAAACTATGTGTGTGTTAAATATTTTATAATATAACAACAGACCTTGATTTGTTCAAAATTTTGTTTTCTTCATTATCTCAGACACATCGGGATGCAGAGTCTAAAGAGGTTTTTCAGGAATGGCAGAAAGAGAGAGAAGAACTCAGGTGAGTGCAGTTACATCATTCAATCTCGTGCGTCACTCAGTGACCTCAATGACCCTGACTTTTATCTCTAAAATATCATAATACATCCATGAAAGATGTGGACTTAAAGAGGCAGATCAGACTATTTGATTTGGGAATGTGTGAGGTGCATATCTACATGTATAGTCCATTTATTCCGAAGCTAAGAAATGACCTATGGATGGGGTCAGCAACAGAATGTAAAATTTCTGATTTTGCCCATGGAATTTGGTGGTTTGGAGAAAGCAATATTTGGTTTTTGTAACAGTGGTTTCCCAGTGGAAAAGGCTGTATGGCGACAAAGTAAAGCAGTGAAAATATTCTAAATATAGCACACATATAGCGTATTGATGGTTTTCTTAGATGGACCTCTGTTTTTTGTTGCTGACCCCGTCCTCAGCAGTACATCTGCTTTTAACTGGAGGCGTGCTGACTGGCATCTGCTGTATTGATAAGTACCTTATACAACCACACATCAAATAATCCAAACTCTCCCTTTAAGTGAAACTCTGAGGTGCTTTTACTTTACATAGTATTTGAGTATTTACTGTACATTTAACATGTGTAATCTTGCTGATTAAGATTTCTTTTAGTCAATTTACTGTGTCAGGTTGCTCCTTTTACGCAGGTTAAGGATTTTTGTGAATTTATTCAAATGCTGCATTCAGATGAAATTCATGAACTCGTAATTACAGCACAGAAGTCTTGAATAGAACATTGTGAACTTGGAGCTAGCAGAAAACTTGCAGTTCATAATGTCACATTCATATGTGCTCATCTCATAAACATGGTAAACACAACCCCTTTTGAATGCACCAATATTTAAAGGGATAGTTCACCCAAAAATGACATTTCACATCATCTACTCACCCTCATGCCAACTGTGAGTCAGATTTAGTTTTTTGGCCCACAAAACACTGGAGTTTCACAGGAAAAACAGCACTGCAGAATCTCCCAAACAGTGGAGGTGATGGTGATAAAATGCCTCCATACTGCTCATCTGGCATAATCCAAGTCTCTTAGTGTTTCACACTTTCACACCAACAGTGTTTTGTGGACTAAAAAACTAAACCGAACTTTGAATCGGCATGAGGATGAGTAGATAACGGCTGAATTTTCATTATAATGTCAACTATTCCTTTAAAGGAGACACATTGTGCTCATTTTTGGGTTCATGTTTTTATTTGTGGGAACACATTTTCTAAAAGAAGGAGCAAACACAAAAGAGAGAAGAAAGCGGCTCTCATATTTTGGGGGTGTTTAAAAACACCAGGGATGCATATTTTTTGTTCAGAAACCATGAATAAATGTATCTTGCATATTATGTGACCTTTAAAATCAGATTACCTTATAGCTTATCTTTCATGTTGCAGGGTGATGACAAAGAACTTGTTCAACCCTCAGTTCGGCAGCATCTTCAGGACATGTCACAACCCCACCTACTTCTCCAGACGTCTGTGTCGTTTCTCGGACATCTACATGACCTCCCTCAGCTGTCTGTTGAATTACGACCTCGCGTACACGTTCTACCCTCGCCGCACGCCTCTGCAGCATGAGGCTCCACTGTGGATGGACCAGCTGTGCACAGGCTGCTTGAAGACACCTCACCTGGAGGAAATGTCGCACATAAGATGAGAGCTGTGCTCTCCCCACTGACTGTTAGGATTTTATATTTTAGGTCAGGCAAGCTATCGAGAATGCCTGAGAGGATTTCTTTCATATAGCAAGGTTTCTTTTTTAGAGCAGAAGCTGCCGCACAACTCATTCCACAGAGCAAAGCATTCTTGTTCTACACTGTGACCCACTTCCCCAATGAATCCTCTAGAGGGTGCTGTAGATTTAGCTACTGTCCAGAGAGCATGTGATTCAAGTGAACATGGTTGTGGTACAAGATTGACAGACACTCTAGTTCACTGGTTCCCAACCTGCAGGTGCTGACCTCCCACTAGGTGTGGCGAGGATGTCTTCATTTATATGAAGCCATGTTTTAAAAAATAATATACCGTAGGCCTCAGTATCTCAGCATTTCGTTTTAGGGCTGCAACTAATGGTTATTTTCATGGCCAAATAATCAGTCGATTATTTTCTTGATTTACTGATTTTTTTGTTCGGTCCATGACATGTCAAAAAATGATGAAAAATATTTATCACGGTTTCCCAAAACCTAAGGTAATGTCCTCAAATGTCTTGTTTGGTCCACAGGCCAAAGATATTCAGTTTACTGTCATGGAGGGGTAGAGAAAGCAGAAAATATTCACATTTAAGATGTTGGAATTTGACTGTTTTCCTTTTTTTCAAACTGATTAATCAAGTACCACAATAGTTGGCGATGAATTTTATAATTGGCAACTAATGTTGCAGCTGTGTTTCATTCATTTCTGTGAAGAAAACTCAATGAAATTGTTATTTTTTAAGATTTTAGAACATTATTCAAGATGTTTTTAAAAAAAATCTCGCAGGATAAGGGCATGATGAAGACCTAAACACAAGCTGTATTCACAGAACCTTTATTCTCGCTTTAAACTCGCTAAACACCTTCATCCTCCATTAAGAAAGTACGCAGTTAAAACAACCACTAGAACTACTACTGAAATAATGACAAAGCATCAGGGAGAAGAATTGCTGCTAACCTCTGAATCTGTCATAAAAGAAGTCTATGAAGTAAGCAGGGTTGTTTAAAAAAACATAATACAGACAGAGGATTGTATAGACATTACCTTGTAAGGACCTTGAGTCTGGAATAAAGCATATCTATCTATCTATCTATACAAATTCTCAAAAATATCAAGAAGGGTTCAACACTCATCCAAATCACTAATTTTACATAAATTTCCTGCGGTTATTGTGTTCACTATCTGGGATAATTGTTCATAATGAACTATTCTGTACTGTCATTGTCATGCATTGAATGCAATATGAGATGTCCATAAAATATGTCACATAGTCCGATGTCGTCAGTTTATTCAGTGTTAGAAAAATGAAAAGGTTGGGAACCACTGCTCTAGCTGCTGCCTGAGTCCGAGGGATATGGAAATGCTGAACAACAATGAGCTATCATCGCACAATTACAACAAATAAATAAGTAAAATCTGACATCATTTTGTGTTGATTCTCATTAATCGTCTTATACTGCACTCATCACATTTTAATGTAATAAGTCAAGTTAACTTGAAGTTAAGCAAGTTATTTTAAGATTCTTGTTTTATGTCCACATGAAAGGATTCAGTTCTTTCCACAATCAACCAGAAACTTTTTTCTTCTTATCTTATCTTACTTGACGTAGAGTTGGATGCAGTACAGTGAACGTGCAAAAAGGAAATTATTAACCCTTAGATGCATGAGTGGGTCAAAACAAGGCACTGTTTTTCACATGTTTATTGAAAAGCTAACATGTTTATGCTCATCATTGCCAGCATTTTCGTTCATTAGTGCCAATTTGGCAGTCACAAATATTTTGAAAGTAATATAAAAGGGCTATCTGATTTAATTACTTTAGCGTGTTAGTCGGTGCCAATATTTATATGGATCAGTGCCAATTTATTTTGCCTCATTTGCTATTGAATTATTTTTTGCACAATATATTTCCTCCTTTTTTTTTTTAACAATACATAGTAATAACAATAACTTAGACAATAATAGAGACAATACTTGTAGAACAAAACAAACCAAAAACAAACCAAAAACAAGTTAATTGAGACAAGCAAGTAGACAAAAAAAAAGATTTGAAAACAAGGAATACTATATGACAAAGAGCAGGAATACATTGTAATGCAAAGCAACAAAACTGCAGAAGTGGTACAAGTACAAGTACAGTTCACCCACCTTTTACATTTTATTCATTCAGACGTCCAAATATTAACAAGATAGTCAAATTAATTTGGTAAATGAGGCTTTAGAGAGTTAAAACCTAACCACCCTCAGATTCTAAATATGTAGGAAAAGGAAAAATCCATAGGAAAAAAATGTCATCATTATCATTGTTATTGATACAAAGTACATTAGTTATTATTTCTGGAAGCGAACAAATGGTACCAGGATCTGGTTAAGAAACTCCTCTGAACCACCACTTGGATGTCTTTTTATATGTTATAGCAGAGAGTTATCAGCATTTATCAGATTTTCCGTTCCAATTTATTTTAGATTCACCCCCTTTTTCTTTCCACACAAATGGCCTGTAGTAAAAAAGGGCATTCTCGGTAAGATTATATTTCGGGAAAACTTTCCCCTCATACGATCCCTAAAGCCTTTTCCCCCCATATTCAGAACATATTTAGGATAGAAAATCTGTTCAGTTTGTTTATGTTGCAGTTTGTGTGAGGCTGACTGGACTAGTTCATTAAAAACATCTAATGAGCTGTGTATGTAGACCAATCTCGGTTAAACTGTCTTCCATTTATTTGATTGGTCGTTTGGTTGCTAGGCAGCGCAGCATCCATTCAACTCCACTGTGCATCGCAAACTCATTCACTCTCAGCCGCCTGCCTGAAGACAGCAGCAAAGGTACTGTACTCTCTGTACTCGGTGTTCAGACTAAATGTTTACACTGAATGGTTGTTATTAAGTGTCGTGGTGTGTGTGTGATAGCTTCAGCTGAATTCAAACAGCTTATAAAGTGAGTACAGCGGTCTTCTTGGTCAAGTTTTGTCGCGCTGTCCCGTCCAGGAATTATTGGTGTGGCTGCCACTTAGCATGGTGGTTGTTCGGCTAATGTCGATACACGGACGTTTGTGTTGATTAAACCGCATGTTGTGTTGCTTATGGGCGTATTTACACGCATGAAGTCACTGAAATCATTTACTGAACTAATTTATTAATTATTAGGTGGCAGAAATATTTATTAATTTCATTTTTATACCTCTGTTTTTTGCCCCATTACCAGAATGTAAGTTTAAAAAGTTTGGTGTCAAGAGAGACGCCATTTTTATAAATTAGACCTCTTGCATATCGACCGTTGATATCACCGTTACACATAGATTCCGAAGTTATTTGTCTTTAAGAAATTTAATCATTGACATGACTAATTTTTTAGTCAGTTTTTAGTTGTTGTTGTTGTTGTTGTTGTTTTTAACAAATATTTTCTGATGGATTTGGGGTAAAAATCTTTTAAGTTTGGTTAGTGTTATGGGTTAACACGAGCCTAATTTTTTTTGGTGACCTGAAAGCAGACATACTCAGCCTGTGTCAGTGCATATGTGTCACATGATGTGGCCATTTTTTTCACCCTACTTCGTCAATATAAAATATTGAACTGGACTCTTAGGGTCACCTCAAAGTAGGGCCTGGTAATAATTCACTGTCTGTCCACATCAGTCATATCTTGACAAACCCTCATCGACATATCGAGGTTAATGGTTCTCGTGTTTTCCTCAAGTTTGAGGTCTGTATTTTCTGAAAATAACACATTTTTAAAAATCATATTGACTGTTAAATAAATAAGACATGGAATAATGCCATTCATATTAAATAATTATATTAAAGAACAACTGAAGTATATCAAGTGTGAAATAATTTATTAATATAACTTATTAGAACGTTATATTACCTATTGAAGCTGAGAATGGCCATACTTGCAATTTTTTATTTTAATGCTGTTATCTTGAGATTTAATTATCTCAATCTTTGAATAAGAAAGCTGGTTTTCTTGTGGTAGCGGGTTAATTAATGAGAAAATTTGCTTTGTTATCCTGAGATAACAAGATAGCCGATAGAAAACAAAAGGTTATCTTTTTATTATATTTATCAGAAAATCATACATACATGTTATGTATGATACATGTGTTTGCTACATCCAATAAACAAAACAAACATATTTTCCTTATTAAACAGAAGGATACATCCATACACCTTCTGAAAACGTTTCAACATTTTACAGAGCGAAGATGAGTTTAATTGCTCTGTTAACTCATCATAAAACACTTCAGTCAAACTTGGCAGAAAAACAATGTAAAATTTGCAGAAACCATCTTTGTTAGTCCTTCCACTATTCCAGTAATCACCAACTCTATTTTGGTTGAAATAATCCCTTCATTCACCGAGTTAGATGTGAAAATATTCTCGCTCTTCAGGCTGTTTCTCTCTCACTCCTCCTCTAGCTCAGTGCACTCGTCCGTCAGCTCAGAGAGTGTGTACTGTGCTGCTGAATGAGAGTGTCACTGAGCAGGGGGTGTCACTCTGCAAACCTTTAAATCAGCAAAATTACATAACAAAAATCGCCCACCCCCCACCCCCCCTAAAAAACCAGCGATGGACTCAATTTGCAGATAGCCAATATACTCACCTGACCCTTTTGTGTACTTGCATTGTGTTTAGAATCAGGCACAAGTGTCTTAATTAATGAGATTATTAAATAAGATGAACTTGTTATCTTGAGATAATGACATCGTAAACTTGTGATCTCAAGATGATCTTGGCATTGAAAAATATTTGCAAGCATGGACGTTCTGGGCTTCCGTAATATTCAGTGTAATTTAATCATTTTTTATTTCTTATTCAAGGTAATAGAGGTGTTTAAATGTCAAAACATCCTTTATCAAGAGTTTGTTTTGATTGCATAATAGCATTTTCATCAATGACATTTTATTTTACGTCACCTTTCATGACAGATCCTGCAGCTATGCCTTAGATTTAGTATGGATTGATTTTTTTAAAAATTTTTTTGACACCCTATGACAACGTTTGACATTCAGTGATTAATTGCACCTCAGAGTTCCTGTTAAGGGTTTATAGATTTACCTGACATGTGATGACAGAATGACATTTTCTCCAATTTTCCATTGGGAACTCACAGGACTAATGTTACGTGTGTGTGTGTGTGTGTGTGTGTGTGTGTGTGTGTGTGTGTGTGTTGTTTAACCCTCCTAAACGTTTTGTCTTTTTGTTTTGTTTTTTTTTGTTTTTTTGGCACACTGCTTACAGCCAGTGATGAATTCTCTTTGGGTTTGTTTTTTGGGTTGAAATGCAATCTTCACTGTATTTGTATATTTAATTTGAGATTTGAGAGTCCTACCAAAAGAACCCACGTCTTCTCCATTTAATGTTTTGTAGCATTGCGGACTGAGAAAAATGAGACGCAAGTTAAGTCACTGAAAAAGCATTGAAACTCAATAAGAGTATCCCATTAGCATCAAGAAATATAGAAACTATGTAAAATGAAACTATGCGAGGAAAATTGAAGATTTAGAGCTGTAACAAATCACCTGATAGCAGTTTTCTTACAATAGACAGAAGAAATTGGAGCCATCTCATTTACTGACAATAGTGACTCTTTGCCTTAGGTAATTGAGATGGATGATTCGTTGTGTTTATTAATGAGATATCTCATTCTGAGGCCAGAAAGAGAGATGATATCAGATCTTTTTTGTCTTTTTTAGTGCTACAGTATCTCTTGAAGTTCGATTTTAGTATTAGATTCATTTCTCTGATATCAGGATCCTGTTTTAAACTCAGTGATACCCAATTGCCACTGATAGGGAGGATGCAGTTTCACATAGTTCCAATACAGAGCATGAAACTGATGTGTTTATCAGAAAGTCTATAGCTTTTGCTAATTTCCAACTCGTTAACTCTCCTTGGACTTTCACATGTACAGTGTATCTGAAATATACAGCTTCCAGTATAATAAAACCATAATACACCACACATAAGGAAAATACAATAAAATACATAATACACTTTAGTACAATTAGCTCAAAACGGGCACAGCTCTGGCTTGCTTTTAGCCAGCATTTAACGTTTGTCGTAAAGATTTTATGTCTGGAATGAATTTGTTTTCAATTAGCAATGTGTTCCAGAGTTGACAGCCCGTTATGGAGAAAGCTAATTGTCCAAATTTCATCAGCCAGTGTTTACTGAAGGAATATTGACTGAGCACTCAGCTTAGAGTCCACATTCATGCGGGCTAAATATCATCAACAATAGCATCAACAATACCAATAAAATGACAAAAAAAAGTCAAATATAACAAATACCTACCAGATATGTCTGGCAAGAATGATATACAGCAATAAAAAAAACAGTAAAATGATGAAAAAGTGAAATAACAAATAAGTAACATAAATAAGTCTACCAAAAAGGATGTACATGGTGAAAAAGTCAATTAAGAGCAATAAAAAAATTTAGAACTACAAGGTGGTTCTGATTGGCTTGTTTAAAAGAGTAATCTGTCACAATTGCACGTCCAAAAACTAGTACTGCAGTCTAAACAGTGAGTTGGAGGAAACCGTATGTTTCGAATGGACTCGAGGAAGCTCAGGCAGACTGCAGGAACACTGCAGGAGTGCAAGATGAGCACAATGTTGTGATTTGACAATAACAAGCGATGATGAGTCCTACAGTGTAAGTTGAGCAGCTGTTTATACCTATGAATGTCTGTCAATGTAAAGTTAAGCCTGTTATCCTGAAAACTTAAGCCAGTTGATCAATTTAACCGTTATAAACACCTACTCCCTCTACAAGATTATGAATTATTTCTTACAACTCATAAACAAACACTAACTTATTTGGTGAGCATGTAGTGTTAAATTGAACTCTAATTAATGTGAAACGGCCAAAAAATAACACAAGTTATTTGCCAGAATAGAAATTTCAAAGGAGGACACGATGGCACATGGGTGTTGTGGTCAGAGAAGCCAACAGTTCAGTTTTGCTTGTTTCCTTAATCTCTGATGACATAACCTGGTCATTTTATGATTTATAACAGTAAATATATTACAGATTTCTCCTTGAACATGGGCTAGCTTTGAATTTGAAGACATCATAAAGAATCCTTTGGTGGTGCATCTGTGTATCTGCAGGGCTGACAGGTGTTACAGTTTATTTCATGGCTGCTTGCCTGCAGTGAATAAGCTGCACCTGAGCAGCAGAAGCTGCCTGGAGGACTAACTTTTTTTTTTCATATCTGCTGATCTTAATAAATGTGTAAATGTATTTGGCAAGAAAGTGAGAAAACCTCAATTTACTGAAAAAAAGTGAGCATAGGGATGAATAAATTTGACACTTATTTTTATTATATACCGTAATGTAGACTTGCTTAAGCTGATATAGAAATGTATATATGACAGTCTATAAAATGAAATTACACAGATTTTAGTCTTCTGAAATCAGCTCCTTCTTTGCCAGTGAGCTTTACCCACCCCGTCCTTGCAACCCTTCATCCTCCAGTGCCTCCATCCTGGATTTCTCTCGCTACATTTGCAGTTCTATTTCTTCATCCTTTTCCTTTTATCTTCCCATCCCTCCACTTTTCCCTTTCCCATCCTCACTCCTTCATTTTCTCACCTAATCTCTCCATCCCTTTCCATGCACAGCCCTCCCTTCCTTCATATCTTCATGCTTCCAGTTGAGTGCCTCTGTGTCTGTCACTATGCCGGCCGTGGGAGGCTGTGCACTCTGGTTTTTGTGCTCTGGCAGCCAGTCCCTGCACACAGCAGCCTCTTCTATTATTAAACGTAACGGGACCTTTACTTTTACAGATGAGCAGTGTTGGGGTCTCTGCTCAGCGCAGGAAGATTTCCCGCGTTGCAGACAATATTCCTTCATCTGCCTTGAAACTAAAAGAATAGAAGCCCCACAGAGAAAACACAGACTTGCATTGTTTTGTTGTATTATTCTTGTTTTTCCGCAAAAGCATTACAAAACCACAACATCTTTGTTAATGCATGAGGTTTGTATTCTTTTGGCTAGCCAACAAAGAAAAAGCAGATGTGCTCGGCATGGTAGGATTGGAGATCTTAGTTTCGGCTCTGACACACAGAATCTGAGAGGATGAGCAGGGCAGGGGGGCCTCAAGGCAGCAACTAATTGGCCCCTGCCAATGTCCTGGAGAGGGGCAGTTTGAATTCACTGTTGTGTAATCATTAATCAGATCTCACATGATGAGCAATTAGTCTGTAATGAATAAGGTTAAATCACCATTAGCCCAAATTGTTTTTGTTGCTATTTTGTCTTCAGGCTGATGTTAAATTAATAACATGTCACAGAGGAGGGAGATAATTTATTTACTTCAGTGGAAATGACAATGCAGTTTTCATGGATGTACAGTTAGATGATATACAGGTTAAAAAAATTATAAATCTTTGATTACTTCCTTTGTTGGTGCACATGAAATCATTTCAAAGTAATAATTTGCAAAATTTTCACATAAACACATCAGTGATACAGATAAATTCAAACAATTCATTCAATACTGACCTACTTATCATAGGTCTTAGTAAATGTTTCAAGGAGCAGTGTGTAGGATTTAACCTCTCTTCTTTCTTACTCCACACCCTCAGATTTTTGTAGTTGTTCAATCCCAACTGTCATGACTCAAGTGACATCATTCACGGCAATGTAAGACTTTTGTACAACTTTTTACAGCAGTATAACTCCCCAAGACCTGTGAACAGACACCGTTACAATCTCAAGGCTTGGCTAGGGGATGAGGAGTGTAACAATAATTTAAAAATAACCTGGGGGAAAAGGATGGAGGGGAAACAGAAGCAAATGTACAAACAAAGGTTCTCTGATTAATAAATTAAGTTCAAAGTAAATGTTTAACAGTGACAAATGAAGAGTACTTAAAATACTAAATCACACAAACTCACTTTGACATTAACTGAACAAACTACTAAACACAAAAGACACGAAAGGAAAAAACACACAAAGCATCATCCCTCCGAGAAGGGACTTTAGTGGCTGAACCCTGACGCATGCTAGCATTGAACCATCCACACGCCACTATTACACCAGTCACATGGAGCACTATGTTAGCACTACACTAGCCACATGTAGTCTAGCCTGCCACCACAGAAGTAGACTGCACACATGCAGACTGACACTGACCTGGGCCCTTTCTCAATACCAAGTTCGCCAAGTTCGGACTTATGTACTTGCCAGTTCGGACTTAGCAAGTTCGATCTGGGAGTACAGTCTCTCGAGGACGGGAGGACGCAGGACGGTCATTCTGCAATTGGGATGGTAACGTACTTGATGACGTCACTGTTAGCAGGACGACACATCTCTGAAAACTTCGGAGCAAATTTTAAACTACGTGCTATTGTGATGAATTGACCACAGATTTTAAGTTTTAACATCTACTTTCTTGCATAAAATAATCTTAAAACTATATTTCATGATACTAAAACAGTAGTATTTCAACATTGGTGACTTACAGCTGTGGATCTTCTCCTCCGCTGTTGTTGCTACGAAATGCATTCTGGGATACGCCGCTGCCCCAAGTACACACAAGTCACCATCCGATGCATCCTCGATAAAACGGGCGGCGCAAGAACACATCCGGGTATTTGACTGTACTCTGTGAGATGCGAACTTTTGAATTGGAACAGTACTTGGACTGAGACTGATGACGTTTCTCAAGTACACAACACAAGTACAGAGAAGAACGCATATTGAGAAAAGGCTCTGGTCTTGCTGTTCTCTCCCTGCTTTTAAACACCAGGCCTAATTAATGATTGACTGCAGCTGCTGCCAATCACTGCAGCTGCAAGGAGGGGAGGTGCAGTACCTCAACACAAAGCACAGGACGACACACAGAATACTGTGGCACGTAACAGACACTGATGTGTAAAATCGTGGAGTTCCCCTTTAAAGGACCAGCATGTATTAGTGGCATCTATCTGTGAGTTTGGAGTAGGGATGTTCCTGGCGACTAATTTCCCTGTCGATTAAACGCAAAATTTAATTTAGACTAGTCGACTAGTCTAACACTAAGAAAACAGTAAGAAAGCAGTTAAAATTGAGCAGAATTTATTCATTTATAATGTTAAACACTGTCGGAAAAAATACTGTGCGTATTAAGAGCCATTTGATGCCGTTAATCACAGTCAACAATCGCCAAATCGTACTTTAAATGCCGCTTAAATGTGCGCTATGTGTC
>JAJHUR010077441.1:0-10912 GCA_027495735.1 Lutjanus campechanus | reverse complement strand
ACAAGTAAATATAGCCGTGGTCGGAGATTTTTGGGGACATGAGCATAAAAAAAAGCCCCAAATTTTTGTGTGGAAATGATCTCAAGTACATTATTTGTGCACATGTGAATAGATACTTTCCACCACCTACATACATGACTTTTTTCAGTGTCTGTCCAACAATAAAGACTATAATAATCCCCACTGAGCCTTTTTTTTTTGCTAAACTTTTCCATTGCACTAGCAGTAATACCTATATCCTTTCTGGTGCAACTTTCTTTGGTATAATAATTATCGTGAAACCTCCTGCATGTAATCAGAGAGAGGACACTTGGGCAGAGTCACTGGTGTTTAGGCTAAGCCATCATTTGGTACGCACGTAATCAGAGACTAAAATAATCTGTTTATAACATGACTACTAATTTACCACAGAATGACGCCAGACACACGACTCCCTGCATCGCTGTGTGGTCAGGCTGACACACACACACACACACACTCGGTTGAGGATACTGTGGATAGAATTCAGTGCATTTATGTGTCTAGGGTGTATATGTGTGTGTGTGTGTGTGTATTTGTGTGTGTGTGTGTGTGTAGTTGGCTGCTGAGAGCACTGTGGAAAGGTCTCGAGGGTGAGAGGTTTTTCCAGCCAGACCCAGAGGCAGCCAATGTCCCACATACATCTAGTTTCCTGAGGCGGAGAACAACAAGCTGACTCACTGACTGACCCTCTGTGTGTACATTTAATGTGTTGTGCACCACATTGTCCCATGTGTCACAGTCCTGAACTGTTCGTTGTTGATACTTTCTGGTAAAAAGTTTAAAAAAACAGTATATTGTAAATTGCACACCACCGCACAGCACTGAACTAGGACATGGCTCTTTGGGCTTATATCACTCAAGAACTTTTCTGGGTATGAACTGATACATCATATCTTGACATAAATATCCAACCTTGATATTACACATATAACACATTTATTCATAGGATTATAGAATTTCCCATCTGAGTAGCTTCAAGCTTTCAAAAAACATCTTATTGCACACTGTCTGATAGTGTCATATATTGTGTATCATGTTATTCCAGATTCTTATCAAAGGTAAATGAAGTTTATACTGAGTGAAAATTTGTTTTGTGCATATTTTCACACCCATTTCATCAAAATTCAGTCTCATTTTGGGACATACTTTAAAATGGAAAAAGCCCTGTCTGTTTGAATAAAGTTTGACTTAAACAAATGTTCTTATAGATTTTAGGGAATTGTTAATATCTTGTGTTAAAGCCACTATGTGTAATATTGAAAAGTTTCCGACATTAGTAAGCCCGAAAAGTCGCACTATCCAAAAAGACTGACAGACAGCAATGCAAGGCTCTTACTGACCTGGTGAAACTGAGATAAATGAGCTGCAAGCAATCAATCATGGCATGATACATGTTTTTATGGCATCAAATAACTAATCAAAACTAAAAATGACAGACACCATCTTTGGAAAAAAAAATTATTTGACATATAGCCCATGTCCCATCTACTAACATCTTTATATGCATCTCCTGAAGGAAATATGCATCTATTCAGCTACTAAAATGCTCCGGTATGTTCGCCATCTTGTAGCTATTTTGTCTGTTAACCATCTCGTGCTGGCATCCGGGGGGTCTATGGAAGTTTTTCACTGAAAGTATGCTGAAGAGAGCACTGAGGGTGAACCAAAACTGTAAAGTTAAGGGCTGTAAAACCAAAAAATGACCCCTTTCACATTACAGAGTCATTTAATCAATTGTTACTGTAGAAAATTTGATCAGTGCCGCTTTAACCAAAAGCACCAAAACAAACAGATCTGGTTCCCCTCGGTGCCCCACACCAAAAGGATGAAGGATTAGTTACACCAGGAGGCCCAAAGTTCAGAAAAATCTCAAGAAACTGATATTCCCTGTGCACGGTAATTATATGAAGTCAGTTGGGTCACAAAAACTTGATTTTTTCTGATCTATATTTTAATGTAGATACCAGTGGATATTTATTCCCCGCTGAGGCAACCGGCCTAATCCAGTCTGACGGTTACTTGACAAAGCAGCACTATTGTGACTTGACGTTCATGTTGTTGTCACACATAGTTTTACATTGATTATTGCTGGTGATGACAAAATAATTATGGTTTATTCTGTTTGTTTAAACTATTCACTCCGTCTGCCTCCTCCTCCTCCTCCTCTCCAGGACCGGCCTGCCTCCTGTTGTGTCCTCTACCAAAAAGCTACCTGGGCTGTGTACATCTATGTTTACATCGAGGGCTGTCCACAGCACACAGTCTGGATTTTCTTGCACGCATATACATAATGCATAGTCAGGCCTTCTGTTCATGCAGTCGGCCTGCAGTAGCTGCTCTTCTTCTTTGTCAACACAGTCAGAGATAAGCCTCAGCTGAGGCAGCGACTGTCTGATAAGACTGAAAGACAGCATTGTTGTATTATCACGTTATTATAATCTACAGCGCTCATCAGAATAATTAAGAAAGAAGTCTGAAATGCAAATGAGAAATGCAGAGCTTTATTGTAAAAAATAAACAAACACACACCTTATATTTTAGACATTTATGAAGGAGACATCATAAATAGATTATGTTACCAATCTGGATCCACTCCAGGTTTCTGACTGTCAAAATGAAGCTCTCCCTCGCCACAGTCTCCTTACCCAGCTAACACATAACATTCCCATAACATTTCTTGAAGGGGGTCATTTTAATAATGTTTTCCCGTGACTCTGGGACAATCTTGGAATCCAATCGCAATTTTACTTTTTAGGTAGGAAAAACTCTCCTTTTAACATTCAGGCAACATTAAAGGGAAACAGTCTGAAATGTTCCAGGAATGGAGCAAGTAACCTTCCCGGAACATTCTGAAAATGTTACCAAAACATAAGTTTTACATAAGGCAAACTTATTATTATAACTTTGAGGGAATGTTGAGGGGAAATGTTCACCAAACCTTCCCAGAATCTCCTAATAAAGTAACAATCATGTTGGTTTTACATCAGAAAAAAATAAATCCAAGAAACAAAAACAAAAACAAAACAAAACAAAACAAAAAAATCCCAGAACATTCCCAAAATGTTCTTATATGAAGTCATGTTTTTTGTGGGTAATTTTAATAATCTTCCCCTGAGGTTCCCTGATGGTAACCTTATAGGTAAACCCTTCCAGAATGTTCTAAGAATGTTCTGAATGTTCATTCAATGTTACATTCAATGTTCCCAAAATATTCTAATAACCACATTTTTATAACCACAATGTTACCTTTAGGTTGGAAAAACTCTCCTTTCAGCATTCAGGGAACGTAAAGGGGGAAACGTTCAAATAAACTTTGTGGAACATTCAGTGTCCTAACAACATACCAATTACTGTTGTTCTTATGTCAGAAAAAGTTACCGTTTTAACATTTAGGGAACATCAGGCATTCCCAGAACCAAATTTTGCCAGCGGGGTAGTGCTTGCTCTTGGTGGGAACTGTCGGTTTTATAAAGAATCTACACCTGATTTGGTGCTTAACAAATAAAACTGACTTGAACTGATTACTTTAATAGTGTTTGTGAATGTGGTTTAACTACAGACAGGCTTAATTAATCTCTTTAGGATAAAATGTGCACTGAAGTGTTCTCGTTCAGTTATGAAGCACAGCTGATATTTGAGGCTGTTTAGCTGTTTAAATCCAATATTTGTGTCTGACTAGTGCAAGTGAAAGCTTTAAATAATTAATATTTATATGCTTGTGGCTAATGGTTTTAGCTCTGGAGGGGAATCTGAAATCAAAGTCGACTGAAACTGGTTGCAGTGGTTTTATTCATCTTAATGTGGCCAGAAGAGACGAGGAAGAAGAGGAGGAGGGGTGAGATTACTTGAAGGAACTGATCCTGAACCCCTTTTGACCTTTTTGGTCATTATGAAGGCAGCACTTCTGTTTCGATATAAACATGGTGCTGAGGATTAAGACAAGTGAGTCTTTGTGTGACCAACTTCTTTGTTTCTGCAGGGGAAGCTCGATCATGGGACTCATGGGAGCGTAGAGGAACCTCAGGAGTCTGTCACACCGCCGCGATGAAGAAAGCATCATCAGGCCGTGTTGTTACTGTCATTCTTCTTCTTCTGCCTCTTGGAAGTTCCCACAGAAAGTGCTTACTGTGTGTTTGCGTAAATAAAATTCAGTGGAAACAAACACGAGCAGGTAAAGGCCCAGTGTAATCACCCCACCCCGTGTTCTTTAAACAGCCGTAACCTTACACGACTGATTTTTCACGTCACTCTCGCTTGACATATTAAGCCAACCACAAAAATGCCGCTGCTTGTTCCAAGGCATTTTGGGGTTAGTTTCTGTTTTAAGCGGTGTTGCTGGGGATTAACATGTGAAGGCGACGTGTCACAGCGCCTGAGTCACCAGGTCTGGGATAGATGTGTCTGTGTCTGTGTCTCTGTGACATGGTTTACCTCGACATGGCTTTCAGAGCAGATTTGGTGAGGAAGTCCACACATCTTTTACTTGAACAGAAATAATGATACCACAATGTAAAGACACTTCCTTCAGTCAAATCTATCGGTAAAATGCACTAAAAACTGGCTCTGGATATGGCCTTTTCGGGCGTTTCGGTTAGGTTCTCATGCTTGGAAGGGGAGGGTGAGGTGTTTGCGAGCAAGCAGAAATTAAGCCAAAATATCCTGGAGATGAGTGCTCCTATTTCCCATTGTTTATATTGTTTGTTTCATTATTATTTGTTTTTTTTTAACTTAAGTTTCTTTTCATTTTACTACCCTCTTTGCTGATTTAACACTGAAAGTTTCCCTTTTATGGGACTAATGAAGGATTTTCTTTTCTTATCTTACCTCGATGGTGATTAAGATGTTTTGACTAAACTTGAATTAAGCTAAATTATATTAAGGTTTAAATGTGTTTGCTCTGAGTAGCAGGTGGGTACTGTCACAGATGGCTAGCTGTTAGGTAGCCGCTTCATTTGGCCACTCACACTTCATCTCTTTGCCCATTTTTGGATTAGCTGCGAGCTAAGTGGATTCAGGTGCTGTCGAGATAACGACGGCCGGAGCCACCACGCTGAGAGATTCACAATGGCTCTTCAGAGACATCCATGTTTTATACAATCTACTGTATGTTCTCAACACATCTGTTTGGTCCCTTCAAAGGGACACAAGATAAACCTGAGGTGTTGTGAGACAGAGAGACGTATGATCAACTTCTATAACACAAATCTGCTTTCAGTTTCCGGTTGGGGTTTTCTCTAATCTTTGTTCTTGGAAAGTTTTGACTTATGTTAGAAGTTATTTATGAAAGCATGTGAGAAGTTTAGAGGGGAAATTTCTCTTTGGAACTGCTAACAACTCTTCAACTCAGCATCTGAAATGCATAACATAACCCAAGCAAACACTGTTTTTGAGAGGCCGCAAGCCAAACGGTCGGGAACCACTGGCTTAATTTTAAAAATATGTTGTATTTTATTATCTTATCATATGTTTTGTTATGTAAAATACTAATCTCTAGCTTAACATCAATGTTATATTATTCTTATCAAAGAATAAAAGCTAATTTGTTCAGAGCAGGTAACTAAACGATCATGTTTTTTTGCAAAACACGGACCCACATGTTGTCATGTTGTGTAAACGCTGTTACTGTAAGTCTTGCTCTCGTCAAAAACTCATCCGTCATTGACAATAGGGTTCAGCTTTGAAGAATAATTGTTTGCAGAAACATAAGCGGGCAGTTTGGGAAGACCAGAGTCGAAAGCTGTAATTAAAAGCCGTTTGAATGAATGATTCACAAGAGTCCAAGAAGGCACGAAGGAGAAATCAGCCACAGCTGTGATGCAATCTCTCAGAATGAAGTATCAGATGGAAGCTCAAATAAAAAAGACTGGTGCTTATTGTACTGTAAAGCCACATTTTTTATTTTTTTTGTCTGTTCATTGTCTTTCTTTGGTGGAAGTTTGAGCTACATGTCATACGTCTTGAGGGTAAACATCTGAAAATCAGAGTTTTTTTTATCTTCAACTACTTTCATAGCTTAAATAACTGTGAAACCATGACCGATACTGTGACCTTCTTATGATTTGCCTATCTGCGTCAATGGGAAAAATCTTGCCCGTACAAGTTTATATTCCTTGGAAAATAATTTACTGTAGAGTACAGAGAGAGACACACACAAGTACACACAAATAATGGATCCGCTCAGCGGTTCAGTTTGATTAATGGACTCATACACTGGATCTCGCTCAGCCTACCGAGGAATTTGCTCTGTTGCTTCACTTGTACAACAACATGCAGACCAGTTATGTTGTTTACAGCTGCGAGCTTCATGCGTCGTTTTAATCTCATATAAAAGTGTCCTTGTCCAAAAAGTGTGTTCATGTCTCGTGAACTTTGGTACTTGAACAGCGTCCTGAACAGATAAGATGTATTGCACAGTCACCATTACTCAAGAGTGTGTTAAATGATGACACAGTTATTATTTTTACACAATTATGGTCAACCTTTGTTCTGGAAATGCAAACTATACGCTGGGAAAAATGTGCCTTTGCATGTAATAAGTAAAGAAGAAACTCATGAAAACAAAGTGAAACTTCACCTGTTAATTGATAAAGATATTAAAGATGCATTGTCTAAAAACAAGTCACTGAAATGTTTGGTGTTTGTTTTGATGTTTTTGATTTTATAATATCCAACATCTCCTTTAAAGCAGCTATAATCCATATTTTTAAAATAACAAGACAACAAATGACTGTGAATGTGTGCGAATGGGGAGGCTCGTTAACGTCAGACCCGACCGTGCAGTTCCTTTAAGTAGTTTTAGCATCTTTCAACTCATTGTTTTGCTTTTACGGCCCACAGTCTTACAGCTTTCATTAGCATCATGGTTTCCAGATGGAGCGGGGAGCGCTTTTCGGTATAAATACCCACTGCGAGCCACAACACCAAACAGCAGACAGACACAGTTAGCAGTTAGCTTGTGAACATTTGAGCATTTAGTGGCCACAGAGCCACTGTGTTTATCTCAGGAGGTGGTGGAGCCCAAAAGAGTTTTGTGATACGTGTGGATGGAAACACGCCTAATATGTCAATGTTGTGTTGCACTGCAAGTAACTGAAAAGACGGCAACTACAGCAGATTAAATGCACCATAATAAACAAGCTGAAAACTGATTTTCAATGTTTATCAGCCTTGATGATTTGATTTTGATTTGATTTGATTTATCAGGACCACCACAAAAATCTATATTGCATGCACACTTTTCCCGAAGGATGCCAGCGATGGCGAACACAAACAAACAACCAGATTCACGTCCGAAGGGTTCAAAGTTAATGAAATTCACCTGCCCTTTGTGTCTTCTGACTGCGAGGGGAAACACGATTACTCGCGGGAAACACAGGTGGGGGGGAACATGCAAACAAGCAAACACCACACACACAAATCAAAGCAACATTGGAATAAATAAATAATTAACTTTAATGGCGGGTCCGTATGACACCAGTGCCACAGAGAATCATGCAGCTATTCATCACAACCTAATTAGACTATTAATCAGAGGCGGCAAAAATACACACAGTCTTTACTCCACTCTGGTAAAAACAGAGTTACTGATTTGAATTCTTTACACAAGTAAACGTGAAAAAATACAGACTCTGAAATATACTCAAAGCATAAAAGTAAAAAGTCACCTTCTGAAGGACATTTCTCTCCTCTGTCTGTTTTGTCTTGTTACATCTTTTACGTCGTTTTCTTCTTCTTGTGTCATTTTTGTCTTGCTACAACATTTTTGATTGGTTACGTCATGTTACGTCTTTTACATAATGTTTTTCTAGTTATGTGTTTTGTCGTTTCTGTCCTAAACCAGAGGAGTGGACTCCAGTAACATGATTTGGACTCTAGTTACATCTTTTATGTTGTTTTCATCTTGTTGTGTCTTTTATGTTGTTTTCATCTTTTTAATGTCGTTTTTGTCTTGCTATGTCTTTTATATGAGTTTCGTCTTGTTACAATACATCTTGTTATGTCGTTCTCATCTTGTAGTTTTCATCTTTTTATGTCATTTTTGTCTTGCAATGTTTTTCATGAGTTTTGTCTTGTTACAGTTTGTCTTGTTATGTTGTTTTTATCTTGTTATGTCGTTTTCATCTTGTTATGTCATTCTCATCTTGTAGTTTTCGGCTTATTGTGTCTGTCATGGGTGATATGCGCTTTCAGACACACTAAGGAATCGTCTTTTCCATGTGTTATTGTCCAGTCCATGTAGGTTGAGCTGGGACATCAGACTTGATGTTGGGAAGGCGGCACGCAATGATACAAAATTAAAAAATAATCACTTCCCATCTCTGCTATTAACCAGAGATTAACCAGAAAAGGAGGGTAGTTTATGAAACAGTGGGTTTGCAGAGGCCCTGTCAACATTTCACAACTAAATTGAGACGTTTTATGATTTTACTGCACGATTATTTTTATTGCTTTAACGTGCAAGAATGTTGACCAGAAAATCTAATTTTCCACACACACAAGCCAAAAAAGAATGTGTGGTTTATTTTTAGCTGCCGGCGCCTCTTCACCCAAGTCTTTTTTTTTTCTTTTTGAATTCACTGAATAGTTCTAACTGACCTTCAATTGTTTGACATGAATGTAACAGGAGCGGTTCCAACACCAGCATACTCTCCTCGTACTGTACATTTTCATTAGAAACACACCAGCCCCCACTTGGCTTCACCCCTGCTTGACTTCCCCCCTGAGAACACAGCGCCGTGGGGGTTTGAACTTGGGGTGGGTAAGTGTTCGGGGGGGGTAACACGTTGGTGACAGGCTTGGCGGCCACAGACATAATTGAATAAAGATTCCAGTTGTTCTGAAATCCCCAGTTCTAGCCTCTGGGTCTTTGAGGTGGGCCCCAGAAATCCGAGGAATGAGAGGCCGTCCCCTGTGCTGTCGGCGCTGCGGACATACTTTAATCCTGCACCACTGGGAGAATACTGATGAGAAGTGCTCGGACGTACAGAGGGGAGGGAGAGAGTGTGTGTGTGTGTGTGTGTGTGTGTGTGTGTCTATATGTGTGTGAGCGAGTGTGTTGAAAGCACTGACAAGTGCTGAGCCTTGAACCTGAAAGACCCATGGTCCTATAATATATTTATGGGAGGTGTCACACAATGTAGCCGGGCGATATCTGAAATACAGGCCCGAGAAATAATGCACAGCTTCCAGTGACGACACGTCGTCAAGTCAGAGGTTTTCGACAAGCTGATACACATCTCAGTCCTCAGCGCTACCAACACAAACACAGGAGTGGTCTCGGGTGGAGTTTCGCTGTGGTGTTAGTTTTAAATACACGATTACATCATTACAGAGCCGTGATGTGCTTTCTACGTTAGATATTTTGTCAGTCCTTGTTCATCATGGCTTTGGAATCACATCACCTCCAACAGGAGCTTCTATCACAGCTGTAACCAGAGGTGGAAAATAACTGAGTGCATTTAACTCAAGTGTGCTTCTATACAAATCTGAGGTACCTGTACTTCACTTTAGTATTTTTATGTTCTGCTACGTTATACTTCTACTCAACTGCATTTATCTGTTACCTTGAGTTACTTGAGATTCAGATTAATGATGCAAAATACAATCAACAAATAAATGATGGTGTAATATTATAGATTGATCTCCATGGGGAAAAAAAACTCTACCTCTAAATGACTGTACTTATTTTGCTTAAAGCTCTCATTTTTAATACTGATGCCTTTATATGACCTACATAAGTAAACAAGATGATCAGTGAGAAGATCTGCTATGTCTATAAGTAATTCTTAATCCCTGCCACCTGGTTCTCCTTGAAAACAGATGTACGAGCTTGTGTTTACATTTTCTCAGGCAAAGTTACAGTAAGTAGTTCTTTAGCCACTTAAAAGAAAGAAGGACGTTCCTATTTTAGAACGTTTTATTGTTGACGCTATGTTTTGTGGTTATTATGGTAGAAACACTACAGCTTTGACCACAAGGGCCTCCAAAAAGAATACAGTATAAAAGTTCCTTATAGCAGCTTTAACTACAGGATCTGGGTACTTTACTGGTCCTCATCTCAATGGAGCCCAAAGTTTGATAACTAATTTTGCATCAGCTTGCATGCAGACTCATTCACTTACTATTTATTCTTTTTATTAATAATTTAACATGAAATATGGTGGCACTGATAATTAGACTTTTGCTTCTGATGGATGATTGTGTTTCAGTTTATGAGAGCACAGAGACGTGATGGATGACAGACTGCTGCCATCTAGTGGCTATTATTTCACATTACTCCTTAAAGAGCTCATAAAATAATTCTTAACACTGCACTGTTTTGACTCACAGATCATTTACTATCATATTAATATCTTTCAAATGTAAGAACAGGTGACTGAAATGGTCAAAAACATACTTTAGTGTCATGAAATATATAAATAGCCTTGTGCTTCTTCCAAATGATGAAAACATTAGTGTTGCCAGTTTGATTATTCATTATAAGTGACAACAAAATTGTCTCACGTACAGGAAATAGTTTCAATTTCAGATGAAGGAGAAAGTACTTTAGAAAGTGTTGTGAAATAAAATCTTAATGAGGGCTTTCCATATAATCTATAAAGGCATATTCATTTATTGTACAGCCTAAATGAGAATAAATATTTCATTGTCTCAGTCATAGCAGGCAAACCTACTATCATGCAAATAATTGAGCTAACTTAATTTGTTTGTTTGCTTGTTTGTACATTTGATTCTGTTTTACTACCTGGTAAGTCCTTCAGTTATTTTATTTTATTTTATTTTATTTTATTGATTGTTTTCCTTTCAATAACCTACCTTTTATTTCTGGTTTTACTCACATCAATAAATCTCACCTTTAGTATTTTATTGTTTTTGATTTTTATTGTCTCAG
>JAJHUR010077440.1:0-23171 GCA_027495735.1 Lutjanus campechanus | reverse complement strand
AATCTAGTGCATTAAGGGTCGGAAGAGTTTGAATTCATGGTGCTTTGTTCTTATTAATCAATTAATTATAGCCGCAGTAAGCTCGCCGTCATGCGCGCGCGCACACACACACAGGCCCGCTCTCTCTCCCTCTCCCTCCTCTGTCTGTCTCTCTCTCTGCCTCTCTGCCTATCTGTCTGTCTGCCTATCTGTCTGTCTGTCTCTCCCTCCCTCCCTCTCTTAATTGTGCGTTCACCACAACCTCTGGTAATATCGCCAAGGGAAAAAAAAACTATCGTTGTTCATCCCTTCAATCGCCAATCGGCACAACCCTAATTAGAATCACAGAATATAATATTTTAGATGTCCAGATGTTGCACCTTGCTTTATTACAAATGCACATATTATTATTATTAATGTACATTCATGTGAATCTAGCCCATGTCTCACTCTCACCAGCATGAAGAACTATGGAAATAGACTGTTTATTCAACACATGTATTCTGTTTACTATATTACTGCAGATACTTAACAAGTGCAGAAAGCAGCAAGCTTGCAAAGAGTGCACTGACCCAAGAGGTGGAGAAGAATGAGGAGTGCTCTTATATTTTGTTTTTTCAAACGATGTGGTATCGGTACGGTATTGGCATCGGCCGATACTGCACAGCCGGGTATCGGAATCGGTATCGGGGGGCCAAAAAATGGTATCGGAACAACACTAATTATTACCAGCGCTAACTTCCAAAGCCAGCATCTGTGATGGTGTGGTTGGATGATGTTTGTTAGTTCCTGTGGCATCATGGGTAACTGTCACATCAGTGAAGGCCCCATTAATCTTGAAAGGCACATACAGGTTTTGGAGCAACATTATGCTGCCATCCAGATGGCATATTTTCCAGGGATGTCCCTGCTTATTTCAGCAAGATGCTGCTAAGACATATTACGCATGTGTTCCAACTGTGTGGCTTCCTAGTAAAAGAATTCGGGTAGTAGACTGACATTTAGTCTAGACCTGTCTCCCTTTGAAAATATGTGGTGCATTATGAAGTGCAAAACACAACAGAGTGTTCAACTGCTCATTAATGCAAACACCTAATCAGCCATTTCAGCATGTAGACATGGTCAAGACGACCTGCTGAAGTTCAAACCAAGCATCAGAATGGGGAAGAAAGGTGATTTAAGTGACTTTGAACGTGGCATGGTTGTTGGTGCCAGACGGGCTGGTCTGAGTATTTCAGAAACTGATGATCTACTGGGATTTTCAGGCACTACCATCTCTAGGGTTTACAGAGAATGGTCCAAAAAAGAGAAAATATCCAGTGAGCAGCAAAAATGCCTTGTTGATACCAGAGGTCAGACGAGAATGACGAGACTCGTTCGAGATGATAGAAAGGAAACAGTAACTCAAATAACCATTTGTTACAACCAAGGTATGCTGTCAGCTAAGAACAGGAAACTGAGGCTACAATTCACAAGGGCTCACCCAAACTGGACAATAGAAGATGGAAAAAACGTTGCCTGGTCTGATGAGTCTCAGTTTCTGCTGCAACATTCAGATGGACGGTTCAGAATATGGAATGAACAACACAAAAGCATGGATCCATCCTGCCTTGTATCAAGGGTTCAGGCTTCAAAATTTCTATCATTAGTGTCATCTGTTCCAAAATGCTAAGTGTTAATAAAAGAAAAGGTGATGTAACACAGTAGTAAAGAGTTTAAACATTAAATATCTTGTCTTTGTACTGCATTTAACTGAATAAATGTTGAAAAGTTATGGCAAATTATTGCCGTCTGTTTCTCTTTATGTTTTACACAACATCCCAGCTCTTTTGGACCTGGAGTTGTATTTTAAATTGTAACCTAGACAAGCTAGAGCCCTTTTAAACAGGCAGATACAGCAGTCATAAGATGGGTCTTTGGCAAAATGACCATGCAATGCGTGGCCATGGATTTCGAGTGCCGTCAAGTAGGTGAGAATTACTTCTTCACAGTGAAAGCTAATGTTCCCATCATCTCTCTGCTTTGACTGAGAGTAAGAAATATTGTTCATTTAGTAGGTTAAGATTTCATGACTTTAATTCATCTGTTCTCTCCTGCACAGTTTGTGCTCATCGCCTGCACAAAAGGTCATGCTGAACTTGACATTAAGAACATAAATTTCAATGACCACTGCCTTTGTTCCACCAAATGAATGCAACAGCTAAATGATTTTTGTCCGTACCAAAACCATAATAGCCTTTTTAGCATTTTGCAGAGACTGTGGAAAGCCTCTGAATGTCACACTGATCTGTGCGCCCCCCTGACTTATTTTAATCATAATAAATTCCTCACTCCCACAGTCTCTTCGCAACTAATAATGGACTCTTGTGTTGTACAGTCAATTTACAAGCTTGGAATACATTGGGTTGATTATCTGCAGGGGCTCAGAAAGGATATTACATTTCTTATGCTGAGTTCTGTAGGCAACCGCATTAAACCAACAACAGAGCACAGTGTGCCCTGGCAATAACATAATGTGAAAATCTCTAAACCAAGGGGCAGCAGAAGGGATTAGGTAGTTCAGAAATACATCACAAGGGACCCTGTATTACAGTCCCTACATCTAGCAGGCTTAAACAACAGGTGGAACCATTTCCTTCTTTCAATAAAAGGAGTAACCTCTCACTGGCAAACACGACTGCTATAAGTGATCACACAAAGACGAAACCTCCCACACTGCTGCCTCATTTGTTTTTGACTGAGTAGCCAGCAGTTTCACATTTCACACTGCCATTGTGACCTCAGAATTGCAGGTGACAGAGTTCTGTTATCTTCCTTAGACTGTGACCTTCAGCACGCACTGGGGCGGTTTATAGCTGAGTGTGAAGGAGCTGGGATGCGAGCCAGCACCTCCAAGTCTGAGGCCATGGTTCTCTGCTGGTGGGTTTCTCGCGAATTGGTGAGTTGCTTCCCCAGGTGAAGGAGTTCATGTATTTCTGGATCTTGTTTTACCTTGCGAGGCAGCTGAATTTGCGAGATCTCCAAAACAACGCGAGAATCCATCTTGCCAGGCCTCAAGTTAACCATTTGTGTCTGCAGCAAAAGCGGTGTAGCCATCCAAGGGACTGCTAGCAGCTACGGGCGTGATTTTAGGTGTGACGACAGCAAGAAGCGTCCACAGAAACAACATGTCTCCAGCGTCATATATATCAGAACTGGACAGTATTTCTTCATTGAAAGAAGAGCAAAGAATGGCACTGCAGACTTTTCTCCACAGAAAAGATGTTTTCGCTCTTGTCCCGAGCAGCTTTGCACACGATAGACAGATGGTTCGTCCAATCACCTGCCAGGTGTTTTTTGAAGGTGCCTGCCCTTTTCCAAACAGTTTCTGGGGACAACTTCTCACACACTTCTGTGTGACAAACCGTATAGCATGTCAGGTTAGGTCTTGTTCACGAGTGACAGGAAAATGGAGCATAAGATTGACAGGTGGTTTGGTGCAGGCAATGTACTGAACCGTTGTGGTGAAGAGGTATGTTTCAACACTCAACTTTGGTCATAAGCTTTGGGTAGTGACTGTGAGCATGAGATTGCAAATACAACCAGTTTCCTTCATAGGGTGGCTGGGCTCAGCCTTAGAGATAGGGTGAGGCGCTCGGATGGAGCTCAGAGTAGAGCCACTGCTCCTTCACGTCGAAAGCAGCCAGTTGAGGTGGTTCGGGCATCTGATTAGGATGCCTTCTGGGAACTTCACTTTGGTGTTTTTTTTGGGCATGTCTCACTGGGTAGAGACCCCAAGGTAGACCCAGAACTCGTGAAGGGATTAGATATCTCATCTGGCCTGGGAACGCCTCAGGGTCAGGGCTGTAATGTGTTGCTGGGGAGAGGGACATCTGGAATAGCCTGATTAACCTGCTGCCACCACGACCTGATCCCAGATAAGCGGAACGGAATAGATGGATGGATGGATGGATTATGAAGAACCATCATGGATGCCAGGAAGAAAAAAAACAGCAACAACAGATGCTAATGGTGTTCAAGAAAGCAGATGGTTATTCGTTATCAAAGAGTGTTGGTCTTCCCCTGGACTTAAAAATGCTTGTTTAGTTTTATGGGATCAAATGTATTATACCTGCTGAAAGACATGAGCAGACAGACATACCAAAATATAATCTGTTCCAATGTTCTCTGCTGCATTTCTCTGTGGCTGTAACATGTGCTCCCCCAGCTGTATTTTATGAACAGCACTGAAATAATGCAAAAAAAAAAAAAAATTCCTTTGTTACCTATTTGTTCTTCAAGGTTGCTTGTATTTCTCTGATGAAGGCCACTGTAAGACGAGCCAGAGGCCTATCACAGTTTTTCAGTGAAAAACAAAAAACACACATCACACTAAAAAGTACAGTAAAATAAAGTAACATCTTTTGTATAAAATATGTATTTCAAAGAAATGTTTCTGTCTTGAGAGAGAGAGAGAGAGAGAGAGAGAGAGAGAGAAATACTTATGCTTTAGGAGGAACAAAAGACGGACCTTAACCTCTTTCAGTTTTGTTATTGAGAAATCTGACTGATTTCAAAACTTTGCTGCCAGAAATATAGTTTAATTTTGATTAAATTTTATGTAAATATCCTCCAAAAGTGAATAAGAACACACACACACACACACATAAAAAAACAATAAAAACATTTTTAACTGGTTATGAAACAGTTTCAGTTTAATATTGATGTGTCTATATGACCTGCATAAGCAAATAAGACTGGCTGTTTCTATAGTTATTCTAAATGCCTGTGCCACCAGGTCAGATTCCCACAAAATCATCAGACAAAATGATATACAGCCCACAGTGTTTTTCTTTTTCCTAAGAATTTTGTGGCTGACACTGGGGCAGGATCACTAAAGAGGGAAACGGTGATAGAGCACTGGAGAAAAATACGAATCAACCTTGGTTGGTCGTTCAACAGATGGAGAGAATTGCAGGACTTGAAAGGATTCAAAATGATCCTGAATTGACCCTTCATTAAGCCCCAGCCTCCATGGTTACTGTTGCTACATCTGTCAAGCTCTCATCCTCTTCTTCACTGCACATACGCAGTTTACAGTAATAAAGTGCCAGATTTAACATCAAAATAGGCAGTAATTTTTGAAACTCAAGGCTTCTGAGTCCACAGGGAAATAAACAAAGGCAGGCTTCTCGTTTTTAGGTGAACTAGTAAGCTAATGCTAATGCTTAAACTGATTGAGTCAGCTCAGAAGCCTGTCTCCAGTAGAATTTTTAATGTGATCTGACACATTTTAAAATAAGGACCATGTGAAAGGGTTTGATGCATGTATGTAAAGTTACTTAATGGCTGCATACATGATGTAACATTAATGCAAAAAAAAGAAGGAGAAAAAAAAGTGGCTAAAGCTACATCCCAGTGAACATAGGTTGGACAGTGAAACACAACACATACATGTAGCCTACCTGATAAACGACAGAAATACACTTATCAAGTCTGGAAAAAGAAATGCAGGTATTAGATTAAGTTCAGTGGACGAACATGGGATGTTCTCCCACCCAGACCAGCCAGAACACAATCATGATCCAGGATAAGGGCTAAGCTAACCTGGCTTAGACCTGTGAGAGCGAACCACAGAGAGATGTGGTGGCAGCAGTCCACTCTGATTATACACCAGGCCACAATGTCCCCCTGACACTGGGAATATAACAAGTTTCATGGGAGGTAATGTTCCTGCAGGTAGTAAAGCTATTAGCTGAACATGCTAACGTTTGCAGCTTACTTTAAAGCAGGTAAAGACAACGTTTGATCCATTCCTCACATGTTTGATAATGGATTTTACGTTTTTGAAAGAGTACAAAAAAGACACCACCTTCTGAACTCATGAGACAGAATATCGCTCTATTATTGTCCCGTGAACACTGCTTCAACATTCAGAGAAATGCAAGGAGGGGCTTCCCGAGGGGTCAATTGGCTGTCCTCCTCCTAAACAGGTATGTAAAATGTTTTTTTTTAATTTGTTTATGAAATACACTGCGAGACAGTGGACATCATGGTGGACATTACTCTAATATCTCTGCCTTGTAAACATATCATTTTATACTGGCCTTGCTATCGAGACACTGAGCTGGCCTTGCTACTGAGTTGCTGTTGGCTTATTATCAAGGACAGATATTTCATGCCATGGTTCGTAGGGGACAATAAACATGTCCCACCTAGAGCTACAAGGACTGGGCGTGGGATGGGGTTTGTCGTGAGCGGGTTCAGTGGGGGCGAGTGAATAAAACCAATCAGATTACTTCTTCTCATCACCGCAAAGTCTGCTGCAGCTATGTTCTCTACCGCCCTGCCTTGTAGTCTGCCTGTTCTTTTGTTGCCTGTTGTCGCACAGCTCCGGAGCAACAGAGACACAGAGTGCCCCCATAAGCATAATAAAAGTTGTCACTCTCCTGCCTGGCACACGGTGCAGAGAGATGCTGTGCTGCTGCCAGAGGAGCACTGACTGACATTACAGCAAGCATGGGAATAAATGACAAAATAATAGATTTGTGTATAGTCCTCACTTTCTATCTGATGGTCTGAATAACTCACTAGATTTGTTGCTGCTCGTATGATTCATATATTAAATATTCTGGCAGTAAAAAGAGATACAGGAGGCAATGGACCAAACCAATGTGAGTCACAATGAGGGGAAACGTGCAGTCTTTTAAAAGGTAAAAATGCTTGTTTTGCATCTTTAACTAGCAGGTCCTTTGTCACAATACTGAATCCCTCTAACATTGACTAGAAACTGACGGACAACAGGGGTTATATTTGATTTTTTTTTTTTTTAATATCAAAATTATTGCTAGGGACAATTCAGTAGTCCCTGGATATTGGTTGGAACATACCCCTGCTGTCCCTACCCAATTATGTGTCCTAATTATGAAGTAGGGCTGCACCTAACGATTAATATGATTGTTTCTTCATTTAATTTATCAATTAATCTAACTTTTTTTATTATTATTATTCAATTAATATAACCATTAGTTTACCTAAAATAAATATCAAAAACTTAATTAATATTTCAATATTTTATTCAATCATAATCCTGAAAAAACAGACACATATAGCACATGAGAATAACGATAATAGTGGCATGTTTGAAAGTTAGTTTAATCTCCACCCTAGACTCTGCGTCAGATGCAGTGTGGGCAAAGAAAAATAACTGAAATGAATTACAGACAGTCTGTGACATTATTTTTAGCCACTTCTGTCTCATACGTGGCTGATAAAGCGAGCAGAAAGTATGAAACAGCAGAATAACACCATTAGATAATGCACTGAACTGCAAAAATCAACAGTAGCAGGGCAGACAACACTTCTAACAACATCTAAAAGATCTATCCTAAGTGACTTCTACTACCAGTGTTGATAATCCTGATATATGATGCTTGGGTGCAGACAGAAAGTAGCCTTTCTGTTGCTGTCTTGCAAGTGCTGCTACAAGAGGACATGCTGCTCGGTGCTCTGCTTCCACAACACTCTTGAGCAGTTTGTCCGGCTGTGATAAGATTTATCCAGTTTGTGAAGCTACAGAGCACCAAACTGTTGCGTCTCTGTCTAAAACACGACCACACTTCAGATGATCGCAACGAGTCTTGCTCTCTGCAGCTTGTTCTCCGGGTGAATCCACGCTGTGACCGGGCGCAGCCGTTCGTAGCGACGCATCCACACACGTTATGCAAATTAATGTATTTTTCGTAATCACTGACATCGATCATGTCAGAGAATCCCCCCCAGCCCTATTATGAAGACAGACCATTACCAGAAACGTTGCTTACTTTCTCAACAAAATTACAATTACCGAACAAACAAATCTGTTATTTGTATGCTTACATGTAACCTCAATGTATGAATGTTTCTAAACCATCCATCCATTGTCAAGAACCACTTATCCATGAAGGGTCGCGGGTGGCTGGAGTCTATCCCTGCTGATATTGGTCGAGAGGCAAGTCAAGTCGCCAGTTGGACAATGGACAATTTAGAGTCACCAGTTAACCTAATTAATGCATGTCTTTGGACTGTGGGAGGAAGCCGGAGTACCCGGAGAGAACCCACGTGGACATGAGGGGAACGTGCAAACTCCGCACAGAAACCAGCCCCAACCACAAACTCCCCAGAAAACTATATTAAAAATCAATTGGTTCATTTACTCGCTTACAAAACAAATGCACAAACTATCCATATCAAGATCTTTATGATTTTTTTCGGTGGTGGAAACACTGCTGCTTTTGTTCGCAGTGACTCCCAGAATCAACAAAAAAAGAACACAAAACAAAAGTTGCCTGTAGCTGCTTTAACAGTGGCTCTTTAACTTACATTTAGATATTGTTCTTGTTACATATGGCCGGACACAGAAAATTAAACCCTGGCCTTCTCCCTGAGTTTTCATGCTTGTACAACAATGCCTTCGCTACTGAAACAGAAAAGCCATTATTTGCACAACTGAACAAGGTCACGACAAGAAAATGTAAACGCCAGTAAAAGAGCTCGAGCAGACCGACGCTGTTGTTTGCTTGTTGAGGACAGTCTTACCTTAAAAAGGGGGCATGTACCACCTCTGTTGTTTTTTTTATCTGTCTCCTCTCTCTCTCCATCTCTATTCTTTGAATCTGAAGGAGAATCCTCATTCAACTCGGCTGGTGTGGGGAGATAATATGTTATCATCACTCACATCCTCAGCATCAGTCTCCGCTGGATTATCTGCTACAGGAACCAAAACACTGCGTAGCCTTGTAACATTAATCCACCTGATTGCCATCTATTGGTTTTTAGGCATAAAAAATTAAAATGTGTTATTACACAATACTGTCTTAAATGTTTATCTTGTTCAGCTTCAACGTGTTTCAATTGGATTTTTCAAAATGTAGATAAGGCAAAGGAAGCATAGTTAACAAATGACTGACACAAAATGAGCCACCTGTACTTTTGCAACAATATAGCTAAATACACAATTTACATTTCACACTATCACATCCTCATAATTCAACGTTCTGCTGGAAGTAAGTGGCAAAGCAAGGATTGTTCAGAACATGAGGAACATACGGATGAGCAGTGGAGAACTAAGTGATGCTGAGTGGTTTGAGAAGTTGGTGCGGAGTATTTAAGAATGTTTATGACAGTTGTCATTCAGTGTTGCTATGTCATTTTTATTTCAAAAGACAACTTGACATTAACCAACCTGTCAATGTCTTTGTTAGGCTTCACGTGATCAAGCTAAAACGAGATTTAATGTCTTCTGGATGCAGTCAGTTTAAAAGAAAATCTTAATCAACTAGAAGAAGCCACTCAGTAGAGTGCGAACAACAGATGGTGAAGCACCTACTGCAATGCCACCACAACTGCTGGATGCAACCAGCAGAGAATTCCTGCATTACAGCCAAAATGTCTTTGGTAAAAGTCGCCATGACCTTGACCTCTGGCCACTAAAATCTAACCAGTTGATCGCTGAGTTTAAGTGAACGTTTGTACCAAGTTTGAAGAAATTCCCTCCAAGTGTTTCTGAGGTATCACCATCACAAGAATATGAACGGACATGAGGTCACATGACCCTGACCTTTGACCACAAAAATCTCGTCAGTCCATCCTTGAGTCCAATTGGTGATTTGTGCCAAGTTCGAAGAAACTCCTTCTAGGTGTTCTTGAGATATCGCATTCACAGGAAGGGCAGGCCTCTGCTGTCGCTGGCTTGGAAGCATAAAAAGAGGTTTTTTAAGTTTCAAGTTTCTTTTCTGTGAATCAAAGAGGTCATTCAGCATACAGTCATGAATGGACAAAATAAAATTAGGCTGATCAGTCCAGTAGTATGTGAGATTAGTTGTTAGCTGTAAGGCTAACCAAGCTAACTAGCTAATGCCAGCTACAGTTAGCTGACTTTAGCAGCAACTAAATGAGCTATCTGTCCATCAGGAAACCCTGTAACTCACCTCTGTACTGTACTCTGTTGTCAAACTGGCCTTATAACATTTAATGACATATTTATGACAAGTCCAAATGGTGCAACTTTAATAGAGGTCAAAGGAATTATTCATGACATCATGTTATAAAAGCATCTGACAGTTTAAGTAAGGGATAATCAACGAGTGGGTGCGCGTTAAATGGTTTGAAGGCACAACGTGGAGGCGAAGAACCATTCGACCGTTTAACGCACACCTACGAGTCGATTATCCCGCTTATACCATGGGCATCTGCCAACAATATGAAATAAAAGCATTCACAGATTTTTATTTTTTTTTTAAATTTAAAAAACTATGGAGCAAGAGCTTACCGTCATGACAAGGAGTCAGTCTAGTCCGTTTCCAAATCTGTGCTCTTCTGGTTTTGGTTGAAAGTCTTTCAGTATATTTACTGCCCATTTCGTTGCCTTTTTCAGATTAATTTCATCCCTCTCTTCCTCTATCATTTTAAGCTCTTCGGGTGTCAGTTCCTCGTACTATTTTTCAGTTATTGTTTTTGTCGTTTCTTCTCCATTTCTCTCTCCTCTGCTGTGTCCCATTCTTCAAAATTGTTGTGTTTTCCAAAATAGATTGCAAGAAACATTAAAATCAGTCAATGATGTGTTTTCCTTCCCAGTTGGTTTATAAAGTTACTCTGCTGGCTTCCTGCAATTGATAGCGAATACGCTTTGACAGCTGAGCTCTACGGTTACAAGATGGGTAAGCGGATGAATTTCAAACGATTCGATTAAACCTGAGCCAAACTACATGTGCGTTAAACAATTTCAACACACACCTGCCGGCCAATAAAAAAAAAAGAGTATTCACCCAGACCATGGTAACACAATAACACTTGAGGGCATCTTTATGACAAGTCCAAAATGTAGTTGCGATCAAGAACAATATTCATGACACAATACAGGGCACAAGTTCCTCTCACATTTCTTACATCATATGGTGACATATTTTCAAGGAAATCACACAGCATCAAAACAACAGTTTCCCTTTGCTTTACAGAATATAAAGAATCCAAACTATGGCAAGATCTCTTTTTGGCAGAGCTATCCTCTTACCAGTTATGTCTAAGTGGATTTAGGGAAACATATGGACATCTTTCTAAGTGTCTGCATGAGATAATTACTGCGTGCACGGCACGGAAAGAGAATTTGCCGCATGTGTTTGTTTGAGCAGTTCGAGCAGTGGGAGTATTGTACAAGAATGTGTGCATGTACAGTGCGATCGAGCCAGTTATTGACAAGCCTGCATAATCTATCAATTTTGCACTTCATCTAGCTGACATATCATCACAGAAACACTCTGAGCAGCAGAGGCAGCGGTGTGACGTCGCTCCACTGTCACAAAAACCTTTTAGGAAGAAGCTCGGCGTGGATGGCTGGACCAGAAAATTGTGTTAGGCGTGAACCTCCGGTGTCAGACTGTATTTTTTTTTGGCCGTGATGGATTTTTTTTTTTGTTTTCACAGCAGACATTTTGACTTGTCATGGTAGTACAAAGAGCACAGGTGTTACTAATAACATTCATGATGGCTCTGCTCTATTCAAGTGTCGCAGTAAGCCATGACAGTGTGACGGCGAGCCAGCATGCACAATACCGAGCAGCTTAATGGTATTCAGCCATCATTAATCTTATTATTCACCTGTGATTTTTCCTACTGTGACGTGTGTTATGACCCTGGGTCATATTTGTGTTGATGTTTTTATGTGACGCATCTCTGTCTCTTCTCCTGTTGTGTGTGTGTGTGTGTGTGTGTGTGTAAGGGTGATGAGACACATGTGGTATCCCCCGATTGGTCCATTTGAAAGGGTTGCATCAAAGGATGACATCAGTCTATTTAAACCCGAGCTGATAGCAACTGAGCCTTCCTAAGTCCTGCCCTTTTTTGCTCTGTGGTCCAGTAACAGTTACGCAAACTTGGTACCTTGGACAACTTTGACCTTTTCATGTTAAAGGGACATATTAAGTCACATCTTCTGTTAGCTAATGTTAGCAAAGGACAAGGTAACTAGCTAGCAATCGATTGATGCAGATTAGCTGGCTAGTGTTTTTGCTAACATTAGCTAACTTAAAGGAGAAATCTGTAATAATTTCTAATAAAATAGAAACGTGCTAAATTGAAAGACTCACTTCACTGACAACAGCGCTACAACTGCAATGTCCTTTGAACTTTCTATTCTGTTTTAGTTTGCCATTTTAAGTTAATTAGAGGTCAAATTAATGCAGGATGTTTGCTGAATGAGTAAGTGTTTGTGAGTCATAAGAAATAATTAATAATCTTGTAGAAGGAGTAAATGTTTTATAACAGTGAAATTAAGCAAAATGTTAATGGAGTCTGGCAGGAAGTCACTGAACTCAAACTGCAGAGTGTATTTTCAGAGCAGTGGGCTTTTGTTTTCAGGATAACAGGCTTAACTTTCGACAGACAACTGACAGTTTTACACAGCTGGTCTTACAGTGGAGGACTCGCTGTAACTTATTATTGTCAATTTACGATGTTGCGCGTGTTTTGCACTCCTGCAGCCTGCCTGAGCGTCATCTGAAGACGAGGGGGCAGGGGGACACAACTCACTTCAACCAAAAACTGCATATTAAATAAGGATTCAACCTATTTAATATTGAATTTTTGGCTCCAACTCGCTATTTGGATTGCTGTACTCATTTTTGGATGCATAATCATGCTTTTTTAAGATGTGAATATATGCAGCTTTTACAGTTGGGGTGGGCAATAACACAAAACTTGATTTTGATCCAATACCAAATCATTCAGGCAAGAATCGCTGATATCTAAACTGATACTTTTCATTATTATGCCTGCTAAAGTAAGAGCTATGTACAGTTTGAAAATGTAACTGAAGGATGTGTTATTGTAATTCCACAACATGTTAAACATGCTTTACTATATATGTGGAGTACTATATACATGGATAATCCTGCCTGAGCCTCTCTGGAAAAAAAAATTCCAGTTTTTCTCTGTTTCTCTGTCGGGGGTCTGGATGCTGTGGCATTCCCTCCTCCTCCTCTTCCTCCTCCGTTCTTTCTGTTCCAGCTCCAGGTTCTCTTTCTCGTGGTGTTTTGTTGAGTGTTTGAACAAATTTCTAGCAAACAGCTACACATTTTCATTCACTCCCCAAACGATCTTCAAACCTCCAAACGAAGCTCCTCTTTCTTTCACCCATCACTATCTCTCTGATTAAACTGGTCAGGGTTTGAGTTTGAGTGCACACAGACACAGACATCACTGCAGGAGCAAAGAGCACACGCACTGCACAACTGAGTGTTGTTTACACAGGCAGCTCTGCTCTTTGATTCAATAAAAGTGGTAAAACATAAAGGAAAGAAACTGAATCTGATCCCTTTTTGGTATCGATCCTGTTGATGCCAGAATTGATCTTCGAAAATGAGATATAGTATCAAAAGTATGTAATATTTTGGTATCAATCTGCCCATTTAACCCCTATTTTACAGGTTTCCTAGCAACATCTTTTAAGTTAACCACATTCAGAATGTAGTTTTATCTTCAACATGGGCTAGTGTAGCACACAGCATATCTAAGTACAGGGAACAGGAGAGGACAAAGTTGACCAAGGTACCAAGCTTGCTCAACTGTCATTGGAACACAGAGTGAAAAGGGGGCAGGAACGGTCAATTGAACCCCTCTCTAAGCCCCGCCCTCATTAGTTACTGTTGCTAAGCCTGCCAAACTTTCCATTCCCCCACTGCATTTATGCAGTTTACGGTGATAATGGTGGCAGATATAACACTGAAATTGGGAATAATTGTGGATCACGATCACAGAAGACAGCTGTGATAAGAGCTAAGCTAACTCGGCTTAGACCTGAGACTACGAGCCAGAGTGAGATGCATCATCGTCGACCCACTTTTTTTTCTGGATCAGCCCACAGGAGGTAAATTTACTGCAACTAGTAAGCTAGTGTTAGTTAACCAGACATGCTAACGTTTGCAGCTTATGTTAGAGCAGATGAAGGCAGAGTTTAATCCATTCACCACACGTGCTCCTGTGTTTCACATATTTGAAAGACCACAAAAAAGACCTGACTGTCCAGACCCATGGAAAGCCAAGTATCACTGTTCTCTGCTCTTGCACACCATGTCAACATGTAAAGAAATGCAAAGCTTGCCAGTTCTGGTTACTGTTGCTAAGCTATGATTGGACAGTTGCTGTGTGGAGGTGGGGCTTAGCGATGGCTCAACTGTTCTCCTCCAAATCTTCTAGCACCTAGGTTCTCAAACTGTGGTAAGAGTACCACTGGTGGTACACAAGCTGTCTGGTATGTCAGTATTTTTTTAAAATAAAATAAATGAATTTTAAAACAGAATTCTATCAAAATACCACAAAATTTAAAATGAAAATAGCCTACATTAAATATACGATCCCTGAAATGTAATTTAAAGTTCAGTTTTTCCAGTATTTCCTGACATTTTTATCTCACTATCAGCCTGCTACATAGTCACGATCATGCGTTTAGCGTGCTCACACATCATCCATGACTGGGTAACAAGCTAAACTGTGATGACAGGATAGTGAGTGACTGATCAGGAGAAGACTATTGCAAGCAATTGTGTTAAAGTGGACAACAGTGGACTGAGCACAACTGCTAGTGGCTACTTAAGAAGAGCCAGTGGCTAGTGGCACCCAAGGGTACAAAACAAAGGTGGTACTTGGAGAGCTCAATATTTCCTGAGGTGGTACATGATGTAAAAAGATTAAGAAATACTGTTCCAGCAGAATGGAGCTACTGCAGTGAGAGGTCTCTCTTAATAAATCAGCAGTTCACAAGTCTTCATAGATTTGCGTTGTGTATTTAGAGATCCTGATAGACTTGTTAGCTCAAAATTCTGATATTTTGTACATGTTCTCTCATTAATAGTACAACAACCCCCTTTTTGTCTGTTTTTTAAGTTGACTTTTTGGCGCAGGAGCTCAGTTCAGAGTCTCGCCATTTGTTTAAATGTTGTTTTCGTAGGAAAGTTTAGTGATTGGTGAACTTTTGTCTGTTGTCTCGGGGAATGCTCATCTCTGAAGTTTTACTAAACTGCCATTTTGAACTTTGATTCATACTGTGCAGCTGGCCTTTCTCAGGAGTGGGAGCAGTGGGGAGTCACAGCATGTTATGTCTAGGTTTCCCCCAGACCAGGGACATGACAACATAAAAGAAACATGAAAAGCCTTTCTTAAGTTTACTACTCTAACTTTAGTTATAGTTTCCTAAACTTAACCAGCTGAATCATAGAGATGTCAGATCAGGATATGCACATATCATTTGGAATTTTTAGCTGCAGGCAAAAAAATTGATTTACTTTTATTACCACTAAAGAGATACAACAGATGTACTGACACGAATGCCTTTTGGGAAATGAGGTTTTTTTAAAGTCAGTATTTACAGTAGCCTTCTACATGTGAACACACAGCACACGTGCTATAAATCCTGAGCTCCCAGTGTCAACTTTACTGCTAAAATGGACAAGATTGTGGCGAGAAATCAATACTGCAATCTAAATTTCCAGGGTTTCACCCAGCAGCTTATTGACTAAATTGTGTGATTGTGGATTGTTGGTCTGTCTGTGCGTTCTGACAAAAATAAAAGAGGCATCCAGACTTTCTATATTGTAAAATTCTGACAGTTAAGAAATGAGAGCGTCAGTCATATTTAACACTGAAGTTTATTCGTCCACTTCCAGCTCAGAGTTGATTCGATTGTTACTGGTTGTTCCTAATTTCAGATCTTTTCCTAATAAACAAATAGACAGCCTGAAAATACTTGACAGTAAATTTTAAAGAGACGGGCTACGGACTCAGAGGTGTGACACAGCATGAGATGGAATCATAATTTAACACAACCCAGCTTACTGTAATTAACCACACTGTCCCAGAATTGATCATTTTTTCTCTGGATGTCTCTGTAAAAAGGAATATTTTCACTGCGGTTTCCAACAGCTGTCAAGAAAAGTAACAATCACTGTCTCCTCCATCATGATGGTGTTGTAGAATTGTGGAGGAGAGTTAACGTCCAACAGTGAACAGCTACCGTTTCCTCACAGGCGTCACTGTGGCTCAGAGGCTGGACTATTTCTGAGGCATCAGAAGGATTAATTTGTAAAACTGATGAAATCAAGGCTTAACTTTAAATGATGTTGCAACAAACAATGTTTAAATTAAGAAAGATGAAATTTAATCCTCTTTAAACCTGTTTAGTTTTTTTTTTTTTTTTTAATTCTAAATCAATATTCAATTTAATAATATTGCACAAAAACTTTAAACTCCAATTTCATTGTGCTCCAGTATGAACTCGGTTACCTTTTTGAGATGAATTTAGCAAAATAAGTTCTAAGATAATAAGTTCCTCATACATCTCTTCTTTCTTTCACTACAGTTTATCCATCTGCCAGTAGCTGCCAGGCACTCGCTTTTTTTTTCTTACTAGGCTGTTGTCTGTTTGTTTGACCATGTTGCTCGATTAATTTGCACAACAAGTTTTTCTCAGAGGAGATATTACAGGCTCTCTGCAGATCTACAGGCTAACCAGCATTTCAGCTGGCTAGCAAACCACGTAATGTTCAGTTAGCTTCTTTTTTTGCTAACTCCCAAAACAATGTGATATTTTGTTCCATTTTTAGCTATCTACCAAACAATGTAATATTTGGTTAACTTTCTTTTAGCTAACTACCAAAACAGTGTAATATTTTACTAAATTTTTAGCTAGCTACCAAACAGTACAGCATTTTGTTAACTTTATTAGCTAACTACCAAAATCACTGTAATATCTTGTTAAGTTTTTAGCGAGCTAGCAAACAACTTAACATTTTGTTAACTTTCTTTTTAGCTAACTACCAAAACAGCATAATATTTTATTAAATTTTTAGCGAGCTACCAAACAGTAACATTTTGTTAACTTTTTTAGTTAACAAGCAAACAATGTAATGTTTTGTTAAGGAATGCAGAGCAGCTGAAAGTCAATGTTATTTGACCATGTTGCTCAATTAATTTAGGTGACAAGTTTTTGTCAGGAGATATTAGAGCTAACAAGACTAACCAGCGTTTTAGCTGGATAGCAAGCCATGTAATATTTATTAACTTTAAAAAAAATTATATAACCTCTTTAGCTAAGTACCAAAACAACGTGATATTTTGTTCAATTTTTAGCTAACTGCCAAAACAATGTAATATATTTGTTTTAGCCAGGTGGGGTGGATGGAAAACAGTTGTAGTTTGAAAACCCAATTATTTAACTCTAATTTTGGTTTACTTTTATTTACTAAATGGAGATTAGTTCTTTAGTTTCATTAGTTTTCAGAGCTCTGCTTTAAATATAGACTCATTCATTTTAAACCTATTTTTTGCTAAACTCTGGTTAGAACTAATCTTATGTTATAATAATCTTTATTGGTGTAACCCAGTTTATGTTGCAGACATTTTAGTAGCAAGTCCAGGATATATTTACATTTATACACATTTATATATACATATTTTATATTTTGCACTGTTCTCTCTCTCCTGTGCATCTTAAAGACAAACATGAATCATGTCGTACAAAGAAGTGAAAGACCAACTAAATGACTAACTGGTCATCAAAACTACAACTCATACACTCTTTCACTCATTCTCACAAGGCATTTATGACTGATCACATGTTTTTAATACAGCTGATCTGTTTTGCTCTGCAGTACAGAGCACATCTTAAAAATGAAACCCAATAGCACAAAGGGAACAGTGAGGGAGAGAGAAATGGATGGAGATGGGAGAGAGAAAAGGAGCGAGAGAGTGTGTTTTCCATCAGAGTCAACCTTGCCAGGCAATTTGGGCCCCCATTTCAGAGGCCTAATGGGAGATGGACAGTGATGGACAGCGCGTGTGGGTTACTTATTAATCTGGGAGAGGCAATTGGAGAACCTCTATCGACCTGCAGTAAATTAAATAAGGCCTATCCTGAAATGGCATTATTCTCCCTCAACTCTCCCTCTGCTCCTCTCTCCTCTCTTGACCTGCTGCGAGGGATTAGAGCAAATAAAATGGGAAAATTTAGACACTGTGAAATGGTGATGGATATTTACCACACATACAGTAAAAGGTATACACAATGTGTGAGAGGGATTAATCATCCAGTCATGAAGAAAAGCTTAGAGGTTGTAGAAAAATTAATGCTCAATGATTTTACAAAATAAGAAGGTTTAGGTCCGGAGGGTTTAGGCCAATATAAATTAAGCCAGAAAACCTTTCTGAGTTGGTTATTTTTGTTGTAAACTTTAACAGAATTTTTGTATTTGAAGACATTAAAGGGACAGTTCAGATTATTTGATGTGTGGTTCTATGAGGTGTCTTTTAGCCCCCTAAAAACAAAATCAAAATCAAGTGTAATTAAGTGTACCTCATATTTAGAATATTTTCACTGCTTTACCTTGCTGTCAAACAGCCTTTTCAGAGAGGAAACTGCTGTTACATTAGCCAGATATCACTCTTTCTCACTCTGCCAGACTCCTTTGGCAAAACTAGTAACTTAACTTTGCAGAACCGAGGAGTTGCTGGTCTGCGAGTGAGTGAGTGAGTGAGTGAGTGAGTGAGTGAGTGAGTGAGTGAGTGAGTGAGTGAGTGAGTGAGTGAGTGAGTGTTCAGTGGACCTGCCAGTTGTCCGCAGCTAATCTCAAATACTACTGGACGGATCAGCCTAATTTCTTTGGTGCACATTCATGACTGTATGCTGAAGGACCCCTGTGATTAACAAGTTTTGAAAACCTTTCAAAAACCTTTTTTAATGACTTTTATGCTTTTATGTTTTTATGGCGGGAGGCATTATATTTTCAGGTCATCTCATTCAATGCTTTGAATTTACTCAAACTTGACACAAACATTCACTTGAGCTGATTAGATTTTGGCTGTCAGAGGTTACTGTGACCTCACTGAACACATTTTTGGCCATAATGCAAAAAATCAATACGCTACTTATGACAAAATTACAGACAAATATCTAAAAGTGATGAGGTCATGCCATTTTATATTCAAAAGGTCAAAGGTCAACTTCACTGTGACATCATAATGTTCAGCTCTCTATCAGCCCTCTGTCCTCTGTAAATAGTCTCAAAGTGAAGACATGGTTCACTGGAAATTATTCACTGGAATCACAGATGTATAGTGAGAACTTCTATTTTGCCAAAAAATTAATACCACTTAATACAGTTACAGGTCAATAATATGATAAGTTCCATATTAAATTCCTTTAAAGTCTTCACTACTGACATTGTATGAGTCCAGACAGACATGGATGTAATCTGTAACTTGACCGGTTGGTGGAGACATACAACAGTGAGGCAGTAATTCTCTTTTTATTTTTCCTCCTTTATATTTCCTCTGTTTTATACAACCATTGACAGCTGACTTACTGCTACTAGGTGCTGCAAGTGATCAACAATCTTGTTTCAGCTCGATACAACGTATGTGGGATGTTCATGTTGGCAGAACTTTGCAAATCGCAGCTGGTTACATCTGGCAGTTGTGGTGGCATTGCAGTAGGTGCTTCACCACCTGTTGCCTCGCAAGGATCTACACTCTTCTAAGTGACCTTTTGTAGTTTGTGTTATCGTGTGACTTCGGTGAATCCTAACAAACCTTTTAAATTACGAGGCAGCAGTAGACCAGCAACTCCCGCTTCGCAACGTAAAATGACGGATTTCGCCAGTGGAGTTGGGTTTGGAGAGAGCGATACTGGGCTTACAAAGCAGCAGTTTCTTGATGGAAAAGACGGTCTGATGGCAAAGTAAAGCTGTGAAAAACATTCTTCATATAACGTACACTAAACTGCCTGTTATTAGGTGTTCAAAGTACATTTTGCTGCTGACCCTGTCCACAGCAGTACATTGCTTATCTTCCTACTCCGGGACTCCTGCTGCTTCTGTGCTGACTGCCATCTACTCAATGGACAAGAACCTCATATGCCACTTCAAATAATCTGAACAATCCCTTTAAGGTCAACTATGATAAATATCTAAATTCGGTTGGCTGTAGACTGTTTTGTACAGAAACAAGGCAATCGAAGACTGTATGATTCAATTAGGATGCAACAGCAGTGTGCTTATAATGCCTAATGAGCAACATTTGAACGGAGAGCTATTTTTTACAAGCCCTTGAGAAACACCAACCCACATGCTCACAGCGTCACGATGGCATCTCGGTGCCCTAGAAAAGATTGCTCACCAAAGTGTTCTTAAGAAACACTTAGCTGCTTCACGCCGAAGGCTCCTTTGATTGGTGGATTTTCTTTGCTTCCTTCCTTCTTTTTTTTTTTTTTCAGCAACCTCAGTGCTAATCTTTCATTTGAGCCATTTATGGATAGCCCTCTCAGAGGTTTCATCTCCTCACTCCAACAGATGAACCAGATATGAGAACACGCCTGTGAAGAGGACTGAGAAAATAGCCCTGCAGAAGTCACCTTGTGGCCAATAATAGCCCCGGCTCTGTTGTATATCCATCAGTCTACTGTCAGTTATTTAGGGCGACTTTACCCTAAAGTCTTCAGAAGACCTCAGGGTACCAGATACTTTGGCACTGGCCCTTTCTGCCCCCTCCGCCTTACGCAAACTCACTCTCTGAGAAGCAACTTGTACTTCTGAAACACTGTCCAGACATGGTCCACTCTATATCTTCCTCCCAGCTAACAGGGGGAGTAATGGCATTTCTCTTTTTGTACTGTATTATACTACAGGGAAAGGGCATGGTGGCCACTGGGTTGGAGAAAGAACTTTTATTCTTGATGATCACACACTCAAATCTCCAGACAGCTCGTAGTGAAGAAGTAAAAATGTGGACCAAATGATGTTAGCAATACTGTACATCAGTGAAGGAAAGTAAGATGGATGAATGCATTATTTTTCTCTTATATTTATTTCTTAAACAAAGCAGGAAGAAATGTGCCACATGAGTATGTTGATGAATCGCGTTTGATCTTAAATTGGATGCATGTGCCAGGAAGTTTGCAGTTAGCACATGGAAACGCCTCAATAAATCCATCCATGGAGAGGTTTCTTGTGTTTCTTGAGGTCTTGTGCGTCTCCCCCACAGCGGCCAGCGGGAACCATGTTCAAGATCGCGTGCATTTATCTAATTGATTTCCAGCCCAACATGCCAAATTGACTTGAAAGACATAATTTATACGTTTTTAGCCTAAATCTTCACTGTAGATCCTTGTGTTTGTGGTGTGACAGTGTGTGCGCAAGCAAACGGCACGTTGGGGCTTTAGGAGACTTGGATTATGCCAGACGAGCAGTATGGAGGCATTTTATGTTTTTATTTTGTTTGTTCAATCGGCATGAGGGTGAGTAGATAATGAGTGAATTTTAATTTTTGGGTGAACTATCCTCTTAACCATACAGAATACGCAAAAAGTCAATTAAATGAGGTCAATTGAATGAGTTCACACTTCAGACACAGGTGGTCTCCCTTGGACATCCCAAGTTTCTTAAATTGCATCCATGCATCCCTCACTTATGTCTTAGTCCCTCCCACTGAGGATTCATGGAGAGACGCGAGGAAACCATGCAAGGAGCGAGGACATGAGGAAATGTGTTATCAGAGACGTGAGATGTCATTTACTCTGAGGCAGCGTCACGTGAAGCAACGTCCGTTTGTAATAACGGCGGCAGTCGATCTCAACTGGATCAGCTGTCAGCTGGAGTTTGTGTCTGCACACATGTGCTCTGCATTAATACTAATAAAGACTCACGGTTCTCATCAGTGGCAGAGCAGCAGCCTGTTTAACAAACACCTGCACATAAAAATTACCTGCAGTCTGCATTTATCTTGTGACTGCGTCCTGATCAGATGCAGAATGTTTTTATGTTATTTATTCATTATTTGCATCTGTGTTTATTGATATTCTGATAGTGAATTAACAATTGAATTACTCAGAATATGACTATTGTGTATTTTGAACATTGTAAATGATTTATTTAGCTAAATGTTTCAGGAAAAGTTTAAATGATGTAGGTCATATCAAACCCATCGTTCGCTCAGGGGTGATCAGCCTCACGTGTGACTGAATAAAAAGACAATAAAAAGTTTTTCTCACTGACAGACAGACTCTACTCTCTCTGACTTTAATCATAATCATAATAAAAAATAACAGGGGACATCATAAAAACAAAATGATTTCTAATAAGTGAAGAAGGTTGTCTGTGATTTTTTAGTGATGAGCTGATCGGCTCTGAGTTCGTCTGAATCCTCATGTGCGCATAAATCATTAACCCGCCTCCACCGGAATCATTTATTTTCTCAGAGTTCAGAGCAGAGCCTCTAGGTGATTTCTTTATTGTGAGTTGTATTTAAGGCTGGGTGCTTTCTTTAATGATTTACATTAATGATTAGAGAGGCAGCCACAGGTATTTCCCTGCGCACAGCTCATTTACCAAGGGCGCACTTGCGCACCGCTCCTGAAGGAGAGACACTTCCACCCCCGATCCATCCACTGTTAATCATAAAGTTAATTTTTATGAACTGGCCGCCAGATCCACAGATTTACTGAAACCTGAGCATCACAGACCTGCAGTTTAACAATATTTTTAACTGGATGTTGTATAAATTAAATATGAAACTAGGGAGTGTTACACTTTAGTTTAATTTGGCATTTGTCTTAACTCCAGTATGAAACACGGGTCATGTTTTGATATATTAGATCTGCTCAGAATCTGATCAGCTGCAGCGTCCAATCAGTAAACGCTGTCCAATAAGGGGGCATGTCAGTTGGCTAAAGGACTTCCGTGAAGGCTGCTCTCCTGTATCCTTGCTCATCACTCCTCAGAGAGCCCTCCTTGTTCCTCTTAAATACCGTAAGAGACTTGGGAAAGACCAACAAGATGGTACACCAGGAGAAGTTCCAGTGCAAGCGAGGATCGAGCAGTGAGGAAAAATCTAATAAGAGACTCGGGATGCTCACAGGATCACTCTGCTTTTTCTCCGCTGAGTAGGAGGAGCTTCCTGTCTGAGACTCTTTTTATGTGCTACACAGGAAGTACAATTACTAAACTGCATGCAATACCAGAAACAGCCACTAGATGGAAAGAACTTTCACAATAGAAAACAGTTCAAACACTACAGCCAACTAGACTGTCTTGACTTGTCTTGCTCTCACTACACTGTAACTTTTGTATTGACCTTTTTTCACTGCAGCCATTTTGACACAAACTTGTGGCGTTCCATTCAGGTCAAACAGAGTC
>JAJHUR010077439.1:0-15928 GCA_027495735.1 Lutjanus campechanus | reverse complement strand
AATTTGCATTCTTGATGACTGAGGCAGAGACGGCGGGAGATAAAATGTGGCAGTGGAGTCGGTGACAGAGACAAGTAACACGATTAGGATTCTGCGAAGGATGAGAAAGAGCAGAGTGAGGTGTTTGTGTGCGTGACGTAACCTTTAGAGTGCAGGTCAGAGACTGTACATGTGATTGAGGTGGAGAGGTTGAGCTCATAATTATGCGTTGATGGTGCAAAGGGGGAAAATTGCCTGGAGGTATTGATCCGGTTACATCTAATGCAGTTCTCGCCCGACTCGACTTGAGGTGTCAGGTGAAACAGAGTAATCAGGCTGCGCTGACAGGACTCCTGCAGAACAGCAACTGAGTAAAATGGATGGACACAGCGTTGAATTAGTTTCCAAATTGAAGATATTTGACAAGAGCTAGGCTCTCCATGTGAGAGGGCCCTTACGGTATAAAAGTAATTGTGCTATTGACATCTTACTGTGGAGTCGCCAGTGTGACGGCCCTGTGGCTCTGCCACGGCCTGTGGGTTTACTCGCCCTGGGCTGTGTATGAATATGTCCACCCTCACGGACTCACAGACTTTGAGGTGCGTTCCCCATAAGTCCGTGAGGGCTTGCGGCTATGCCGCTGTCAAGTCATTAAGTCCATGAGGGCTTTCTCGCTGACGTTATGAGCCCTTTACACACACTTTACATAAGTTTGCATTTCTGTAGACTTTGCCTGAGAGAATCACCCACAGTTCATAGAGTTGTGACGTATAACACAGGGTTACCAGGGAAACCCCAGAAGCATTTTAAAGAATGGTTCAGAAATGTATTATAAGTATGCTAAGTTTTTATTCACACACAATTTTTCTAAATCACTACCCCAGATCTCACCTTTTCACCTCGAACTGAATTCTCTACTTAAATCACTTGTTTTCTTAAACAACAACAAAAATAACTTGAAGAGGTCACTCAGTAGTGTGCAGATCTCCACCAGGTAACCCAAAAAGAATATTTTGATGCATCCCCTTTCTAATCACCAATATTTTGATTAGTAACTGTGATTTAATGGCATATTTCCGTTGGTAACTGTACACTAAATTCTTGAATTATGGTCCAAAAACATGTTTTGCGTGGACTTCAAAATCTAATCAGTTGGTCCAAGTGACCATTTGTGCCAAATTTGAAGAAATTCTCTCCAAGAGTTCTTGAGATATTGCATTCACAAGAGTGGGATGGATGTGAGAAAACAGCGACCTTTGACCACCAAAATCTTATCAGTTCATCTTCGAGTCCGAGTGGTCGTTCGTGCCAAGTTTGGAGAAATTCTCTCAAGGTGTTCATGACATAGCCGCTTCACAAAAATGGGATGGCCCAAAAAAACATAATGCCTCAGGCAACGGCTGTTGCCAGAAGGGAGGCAAAGGTTTTTCAAGTTTTCTTTTTAAATTGTTAATCACAGAGGTCCTTCAGCAGACAGTCATGGATGTGCACAAAAAAAGTCTGGGCTGATCGGTCCAGGAATGTACGAGATTAGCTGTGGACAGGCTTTCAGCTAGTGGTGTTAAAAACCTTTTAAAGCATTATGGAACATTTCCCCTGAAATCTCAGACTAAATATGTTAATATGTCTACCCTTGTTTTTAATTTTTATCTAATTATCTTGTAATATTTTCATTTTAAGTTCTTAATATGCCTCTGTTTCATTTGAGTCCCTTTAATATGTTGTTAAGTGTTGTCCCATTCCTATTTATGCCATTTCGGGCCCTTGCAGCCTCTTGTGCTCGAGCCCAAGCACTACCAGGTGTTGTTAGCTAAGTCTGTCAGGGTACAGGACGTTAAGGCTTTAGGGGAGACATTGGGAGTGAGCCTTTGTCTCCTTCAGGTCCAGGTGGGCAGAGTTTGTATTACTGCAACAAGGCGCAGGCCAGTCCATCCAGAAAAGTTGTCAATTCCTGATCCCTCGCTCTCATCTACCACTGGTTCCCCCCTTTGCACATGTTTTGTTGTGTTTAGTTGTACTTACCTTTATTTTAAACCACACAACACTATGACTACTTTCACACACCCACTAACACTACTGATTGACCACTTCATACATCTGGTTTAATGATTTTTTGTCTTTTTTATAAATAAATACGCCATTCCCAGTGAAACTGTGTCCACTTTCCTCCTTTTGTCAACAAACTGGGGGCTCATCCGGGTGCCTGTCAGTGACAAATCATGGAAGCCGCAAAACCTGCACTGGCATAATGAGTCTCTCCACAGGTGAGGAATCTGTGTGGCCCCGGTCAAAGTCTTTTATCTGAGAGAGGTGGCAATTTTAAAAATATGTGAGTCTCTGTGATAGGCTCTGAAACAAGTGAGGAAGGGAAGGGAGACTGTTCTTTGTCAATGCCACTCTTTAATTTCAATCACCCACATCATTTTGATTTCGTCCCTTGGTTTCGTTCCAGGTGAACAGCCGATACTGAATAATTCATCGTTCCGTCGCAGCCTGTCCTCAAATCATCTGGAAGCAGGGATTAGAAATGCCTGTTCTGAATCAGAATCCGTGAGTCACCACTCGCAGGCTACTCTACTGGATCACACCTCAGCGAAGGCTAATTTAAAGTCATTGAAGATCCTAATCTCAAACTTTCAGTCGCTGCTCACAGATTTTGTTACAAAAGACTTGTCTGAATGACTTATCTACTTAGACGTTGATACGCCTTTCTTTACTTGCATGCCAAAGAAAAGGAGAAAGTACATTTCCTAAGATTAAAAAACACCTATTGTTCAGCTGAGAGAACATGTTCAGGCTGGAAAAAATCAATACCTACAATGGACTTTTATAAAAATCTAACCCAAACAAGTATTCAGCACAAACAACACTTCCTCCCCATGTGGAGACCATATATTAATGAAAATCAGTGTGGCAAACATGTGACTGGCTAACAGGCTGGAGCTTGTTGCTCTTTGCTTCCCTGTGATGATTGGCCAGTGTCCCTGATGAGAATACTGGCACAACTCAAACACGAACAAGAGTGTGAAATCTCCCGTGTGCACAGATGGCGTGCGTTTTGTCACCACAGCTTGTTAGTAATACATACCCACACACAAATACACATGCATGTGCAAGTACACATGAAGACATACACACACACAAATAAGGCTTGACCCATAGCACAAGACCACCCATATTGTCAGAGCAAAATGCTGTATATGCAGCACGACTCTCATCACTGCATGTGGCCACTTAAGTGTGAAAGCTGGTGTACTGTATGCTTGATGGAGCACAGTTATGGTTAGTTACACACCAGAATACATGAGCACTAGACAACAATCACATATATACACAAATTATGCACTCATAAATGCACAAACACACATCGCCCAAAGCCCTTTGACTGAGGTATAGAATTCGTGGGAAATATGAACAGTTTGCTCATTAGTCCTCAGTAAGCCCACAGGCAGTTGGGGGATTAAAGGTTCAAAGTAGACTCTTTTCTAGGTCTGGAGAAATTAGATCCAAAAAACCTGATGTGTAATTGAGTAGTTTCTGCTCATGTGCTGAGCATTTTATTAGCAAGTGTAATTTTAACAGGTCAGACCTTATATAGGCTTTGCCACTGCTGCTTTTTGATCTTCAAAAAGGACTTTCCCCAAGTAAGGATTTTCACCCATGCCTCCTGAAAAATGTACTTTAAAAAATTGCATTTATACACAACCTATCTGCATTAGCAAATGAGTTTTGTAGGAAATATAATGCTGCACAGATTATTTTTTTATAGACACATTGTGAAAATATTCAAACTGAATGTATCTGCAAAATATTCACTGTGAATGTTTTTTTTAAACTTATTTCCCTAAAAGCAGCTTCTTGCAGCGATGACATGATTAGAATTTCTATATTAAAGCAACTCAAAGGACTCAAAGCCGCTATTATCAATGTTTATATTACTAGTGTATCAAATTTCTACCACTAGTGATGATCCCACAAATTATCACTTGACTCTGCAGCTCCTTTCAAATCTATGGAGCGTTGTAACATCCTTCAGCTGTTTTGGTTTTCCACCGCCTAACTGCTTTGGTTCGGTCTTGCTGCTCTTAGTCATTTTCAGTTGTAGCAGAAAGCTGTTGTTAGCAATAATGCTCCCAAGAAACCCTACCCGAAACCCTAAACTGTACCCTACCTATCGACATTCAAACAACAGGCAAACAAACACCGGTGAAGCATTTTAGCAGCTAAAGAGCAAGATATCTCCCTCAAGAGTTGGTGGAGACCAAAACAGAGCAAAAAGAAGAATGAATGTTGACTTTACATTTGTCACATGGCCTGAAACACGACTCCAAATGATTATTAATGCTGATGCATGTCTGCTCAACCCATTCTTTCAACCCTTCAAAGGCTTTCCCTGCCTGATTTTATCTGATTTTATCTGTTGATTGTTTTTACTGACTCATTCTGTTGCTTGCTATTCTGTTTTATTGCTTTCTATTCTGTTTTTACTGATATTCGTTTATTGTTTCTTGTTTATTGTTTATTGTTGCTGTATTATGCACTTTGAGATTTGCCTTCAAATGTAAAGTGCATTACAAATAAAATCTATTATTATTATTATTATTCTCATCCAAGGTCATCAAATACCGATGTTTTTGTCATGCCCCTTAGTGTCTCATACTTATACAGATTAGTTAAAGAGCACCTTGTGCATGAGACCAACCAGAAAGGCCTTTTCACACATGGTTAATGTGAAACAGTTGCAGTATGGTGAGGTTTAGGCAACAAAATGACTTGGCTAGGTTTAGGAAAAGATCATGGTAGGCTGCATCATGCACATCACATGATGCACGTAACATTAATGTAAACTGTAGAGGTTGTGTCCATCAAAGAATTTTTTTCCTTAGGACAGCGTATTTTTGAATAGTGTCCAAAACACTGTGTCTTTGCACTCTGGTACAAAAGCCCGCAGCATGATGAGGTGTTGAGTTTTTTGCTGGTTGCTGTGAGCTGAAAAATGTTCAAGTTTGGGTAAAACGCTGCACTCGTTAATGATATTTTTTTTTACCCAGCTGTCCAATTAGAGTGGAGGAGGGGCCGGATAATTAGGCTGCAACTGGGCAGCCTACTGGGTGAAAAGTTCTCTGTTTGTTGGCCTGTCCATCCACCCCACCTCCTCCATATACAGACTTTCTTGCTCCTTATACTATGTCACCTGACACAGATTGTTTACATTGTTAGAGATAGGGCTGTTCTGCTGGATGTGTAAAATAAGGAATATAAGCCATATGGACTTGTGATAAAATATCAGCTGAAGACAGCTGCCCTCAAAGTGATCAAAAAGTCAGCTGATGCAGGTTTAAACACTGACATTTTCAATTTTTAATGGCAGAATAAATAGGGTCTGTCAGTTGATTTTTGAGTCTCATTCCCAGGACATCAATCTCTGCGGATGTAGGTGCCACCACGCACCTCTGGTGCATTGTGGGTGATGATTGAGAGGGACTATTTCTGAGTTTATGCATTGTTTTGGGGATGGGAAATCCTGTATAGTTTGCCTTTAAATGGGGCCTATTATGCTTTTCGTGACTTTCTGACATATGATGTTAAAATGTTGACTGTTCATATTAAAAATGGTGATCGTGCCAAATAATGAGGTTCACATATGTACAAGTAATCCCTGTGAGCAAAATGCTCAGCTTTCAGAATGCCCTATATACCACGTTTGAGTTTTTTTTCAACTTTTGACAATTTCACACGACCAGCTGACATTTCTGTATGGTCATCTGCTCCAGGCACAGCACAGCATGCCGATCCACACAGACTGTCTTCACTTCACCGCTCTGCTCAGGATTATGTTCATCTTTAGTTTGTCATACAGAAAAGGCTTTTTCAATTTGTGAAGGAGTTTCATATTTTCTGTTTTTCCCTCTGATGTCCTGCAGCTGCTCAACTCTATGTAGCTAACCACTGTTACCCGTGCACTGCCCAGTGTTTGAGCTCCCAGCCCAGGCAGTCAGCTAAAACCAAAACTTTTTGCAGTCAGAAAACCCTGTAGCATGAATCCCCAAAAGTTGAGGCAGAGCAGCCAGAGGGCAAGACCAGAAAATATTTGCTCTATAAAATAAGATCCAATTTAACCAAAGTTAGTGAATAAAGTTTCAATGTTGTGTGCTTGTGCACAGTTATCAAGCTCAAGTAACACTCTGCTCCGGCTGCCTCTATCATTTTTCCAACCTAATCCTCGTCTCATTTGTGGTCTTAAAAATTAATAACATTCGGTGTCTCATCATTATTTTCCATGCTAATATAGTGCTCAGAAGCACTAAGGGTGCTGTAGCCCTGCAAAGCCACACTAATCTCCAAGCTAACTAGCAAGCTAGCAGCTAAAGTAGCCAGTAACAACATGTAAAACTTGTCTGCCGATTAGAAAAACTCTGTAGGCTAAATCGCTGAAAGTTGAGGCAGAGCAGCCGGAGGAGACCAGAAAATGTTTTCTCCATGAAATATAATCCAGTTTCACCAAAATCAGTGCATGAAGCTGTGTTTTTGTGCAGTAATCAGTGAGACCTTGCAGCCAACACGCCATTCTGTGGTGTCTATCATTGCAGAGTGAAGCTCACACACACAGGTCATGCCTCTCTGCAGACATTTTTAAAAAAAAAACTGTGATTCATGCAAAGCTACTCTAGTGGAAATATAATCTATGAAAATATTAAATAGCTGGAAATGAGCATAATCAGTAACCTTTCACTAAAACCACAATCTTTCCCTAACAAAATACTCCGGTATCTCATCTTAACAATATGGGGATGAAAACCTCTGCTGTCAAAGTACCCAACCATCCACCCTGACTGCCTCCCTGACTCCGTGCAGTATAAGAATGTCACAGTTCATGTAGAACCTAATCCACGCAGTATTTGTATTTCCTCCAAAGTGTGTTGGCAAAGCAAATGTGTAAATTTGCAGGAAACAGGATTGTGAACTTATTCTGTACACTGTACAAAGATTGAGGTACACACAGCTGTGTGTGTGTTTGCATGCACGCACTCTTGTGACCACAGCGCATTAAAGAAGATGCTAATTGAGGCGACATTTTGCTACGGAGCAGGTGTTTGAATTGCTGACAAGGACACAATTGCAAACGAAACCAGTGCACTGAGAATCGCAAAGGGGACATCTGAGTTCTTTTTACTTTGCCTTTTTATTACACCATAATTAAAATGAATTGTCTTTATTGCTGTTGTTTTTCTCTCTCAGTCTCATTCTTTATGGTTCTATTGATTTATTATTGGCTGTTATTCCAGCCCACACCGGGCCTGTAATAGTTTTAGCTCGGAGATTGCTCCCGGCTACAATGAAAACGTGAGACCCAGGCTTTATTTCTGTTTTGTTCCCCTGCCAATGTGATGAATATGAATTGAAAATTTCGTAATGGAACAGTAAAAAAAGGGAGTGCGTTTGAGAAACTGTCGGTATGTGTCATCTTGCATTAAATTTGAAAGGGTTCACAGTAATTGCTTGAGTGTGGGGCAGGTCTTAGGCTGTGGAAATGTTATTACTGCCTTGGTTCTCTTGACAGTTTGGGATTAATCAGGTTTTTATATCTTCAATGAAACTTTAACCATTTGGTGGATTGCTGAACTTAAGGGGGGAATCCAAACCGGGTGTCTGCAACCTTTGGTTCGGAATGACAGAAATGAAATGAAACTGCACTTGGTATTGGAATAATCAAAACTAAAAGCTTAGGGATGGTTTTAATATTGCAGTGGTGGCATTGAAATTCTGCAAACATGCGGGTTGGTCTGACCATTTCTTTTCAAGTCAAACACTTGGGCAAAAACATCAAAATTCATGTCACAGATACCTGGTCCAAAATCTGAATTTTCATGAATTAAATCTCAGCTTTATCTCACCTGGACAAAAAAAACATGGAGGTATTTGCATGCATGTGTGTGCTCATGTGCATACACAATCAGAGAGAGAGAAGTAAACAAGCACATAGTGGTCAGTATTTTTGAGACAGCCAGAAATATTGATTTAATACTCTGGTCATTTTTAAGGCATCGAGACAGATTTAAAAAAATGGGCTCTGCTCTTTAAGGGGCTCTCAAGAAATCTGAGCAGCAAAAAGGATTATGCTGACAGAACTAATCCCTCTTCAACAACAACACACACACAAATGTATGCAAAAGTACATTCGGTAGATATGTGTATATGTGTGCTTATGTGTGTACATTTGCATGAAGGTGTCAGAAGCGTCAGGCTATATTTATACCACCTTGTTCTCATGTCAACTGGTCACATACCAACGTTTTGTCATCGCCCCTCAGCTCTTTTGCAGGCACACATGGTACCTTTGCGCAGCTGAAAGAGACACTGCCAGAAAGCCTCTTCAACATGCGCTTAACAATGTGAAATGATTGCAGTTTGGGCAGGTTTAGGATAAGACCACGTTACGTTACATAAAGATGAAAGTCAGATGATGCACACAATGTTATGTACCCTCTATTTTTAATGTTTTAGTTTCATATGGGACATACCCTGGTCTCCTGGGGGAAAGTCCTGTGTTTGAGTCATCCATCCACCCCTCCTCCTCCAGACGCAGAATTTTCCTCTTTATATTGTACTGTGTCTGATATAGCTGCAGATGGGTTTACACTGAAGTCACTTGAAAGCCCCGTGCATCCCTTTCAGCTGCTAATTGGTGCTGTACATGTTTCTGTGAGTGGCTGCCGCCGAGAGGCAGTGACAAATCGTCAGTATTTAACAAGTTGGGAATGAGAATGAGCTGTTTTTACTGGTTGTCAGTGTTGGGAAGGTTTCTTTTGAAATGTAATAGGCTACAGATTACTGATTATATTGTTAAAATGTAGGAAGTAAGGTAACAATTTTAGTTACTTTACTGTAATTGGACTATTTTTTAGTACCGTTCTAATAAATATATAGAGCAATGCACATTGATTTGATTGGCAAATGAGAGGTGGTGCAAATTCAAGCAAAGGAATCTTTCAAAAATACCTCAAAGCACATACTGCCCAATGAATGAAGCCTGTCTAGATGTAGAGACTTTGTAAGGCATCCTACACAGGGGAATAAATATAGATAGTACAGTCAGCAGCTGCACGAAGCCATCTCCATCATGTTTTTTGGGGGGTTAAAATAGTCTGTAGCAAACAGTTATATGCTTATTCTACTGAAAAACTATAAACCATGAAAAACTAATTATTTCTAATATTCTTTGGTATTGTCATATACAGATATGCATGGATGGTTACTGAAAAATACGTATGTTGATGCTATCTAATGTCTCTATTAGATTATGTGAGGATCCATGATTCCGAAAGCTTTCTCTTTGACCTCTCTACTTTCCCCAGTATGATAGCCTATAAGTAAACCATTCAACTGTAAAACCCAGCACTGTGACACATGTCCAGAAATATGCCAAAAGAAGTCATTCCTGCATGGTTAAAAGATGCAAAGCAACAGAATGAATTCTGCATAAAAATATTTGCATATAATAACTTTTTGAGCAACTGTTTAATTTAATTACATTTTTTTAACTAACTGTAATGGATTACAGTTTATTTTGTAATTTGATTATGCCGCAATGTGCAATTAGTCACTACCAAATACTGCAAGTTGCAAACATGTATTGTATGTTTCTAGTCATCTGATGGCCAAGCAGCTCATGAATGAGCCACTGATGATGAAGCACGAGCAGCTGATACCGAATGATCAGCTAATGCATGAACAACTCTGCTTCATATGCTGTCTGACAAAATAAAAAATAAAAAATAAAAAAAACCTGTCAAGTGTGTTCATGATCCCTGTTCCTCCTGCTGTTTCTGGTGAATGCCATCATGATTTTTTGAAACATTTCCCCTCGGCACGTTACATAACTTTAAATTGATTTGTTGCAACTTCTCTCACTTCCTGAGCACAAAGGCAGCTGCACAAATGAATCACATTGAGCGGAATATCAATTAGCAGTTTGCGTCAGCTTTGATAGCAGTCTCAAAGTCAGTTTTCGAGGCTACATAACTCAACCTTCAGATGTACAAAGAGGCCACAGAGACGCCGCCTCAGAGTCAGCTGCAGAGGTAAATTATGTAATACGGCGTGGGGGAAAACGTCTACAATCGTGACAACAAGGCATCGAATTCTGTGCAGCAATATAAAGTGTAAACTGCAGTGCTGTGCAACATTTTTTGCAAGCCTCCTGTTGGCACGTACACCCCGGCTTTCTATCACTGATAAGTGGTTTTGTCCTTGGGGGAATGATGCACCTTACAGCTGGCCCGAGCAAGGTTAAACCTCTCACTGTGTCCGTCCTTTTTACTCCCAGAAGTGCTGTTGCGGAAGTCGGGGCATTTAAAGGGCAAGGTATGCACAAGGTAATTAGCCTACTGCACCTATTCAAGTCTGGAGTAAACAAGACTTTGGTGCAGAAATGAAACGGGAGCGCCGACGTGCAAAATGATGAAATGAAATGCAACTGTCAGGTTCACAGGCGTGTGTGTGTTGGGGGGGGTGGGGGAAGTGGAACTAGAGGGGAGTGCCGCTATGTCTCTTGATGCGCCAATCACTGCTTAAAGATGCAAATATATTCAGCTACTGACTGACAGCTCACCGTGTCATACGCTGTGAGACCTTCCGCCGAACATGTTTCTGTCTCTCTGTGCGTTTTTTCTGTCTGTCTCCCAAAATCCTCTCTCAAACTCTTTCTGGGGAGCAAAGCAGCTTGTGTTGGCCAAGCACTCGGAGTGAAAATAGAAGCAATCATTTATTCATCGATTGAAACATCAGAGGACTAAGAGGCAGTGAGGGAGTGGGAGCAACAAAGAGCGGGAAAGATAGACTGGCTGGAGGATAAGGGAGGGAAAAAAGGATGGTGGTGGCGGGGGTAAGTGAAATGGAGTGGAGAACAAAGAAGGCAAGAAAATTGTTGAGTGAACAGAAAGTGGACAGTTTAGCCTTAATAGGAAGACATCACAACACACAAATAAAAGAAAGTCAAGTGATGGAAAAGAAACAAAAATGGCAATTCTTTTAGTTATAAAACTGTCAGAGTGTGACAGATAAAATCCTTGTAATTTAAAAAAAAAATGCTTAGAAACCAATAAAACCTTTTGATATCTAGTGATCAGTAAATGCTGCCACAGTCATTATCAAGGTGACAAAAGAAAAGAGTGAAAATAAAACTGCCATAGCTCCTAAACTGTGCAAGGTCAGATGTTTTATCTATTTTGAAAGCCTTAAAGGGCAATTCTGGTATTTTTAAACCTGGACTAATAGGTACAAAAAGTTTTGGAATTGGTCCAGTAAATCACCTCAACCCACAGCTGTGAAACAAGCTGCACTGTCTGCAATGTAATCCTTGGGGGGCAGATGTGCCCTTCAAAGTACATCCTCTAAAAGTGCTTGTTTTTTGCCACTGACAGGTTCAGATTGTTATTCTAACTGTCTGAAAACATTATGGAAAGGATGTCTACTGAGACAGACCTTTTCTGATGGGAACTGAAGCTGTTATATCACTCTCTTCAAAGCCGCCTGACTCCTGTGACAAGAACAGTCATTTTACCTTCCAGAACACGTGAGTTGCTGGTCTACTGCTGCCTCGACCAGTTTATGTGTTTTATGTGAATTCAGTGAATATGAACTAACCTTTTAAAACACTGAGGTCACACAATAACACAAACAAACCAACAGATCAAAGCAGTGATAGACCAGCAACTCCTGTGCTCTGTGAAGTAAAATTATTGATTTTGATTGGTTTGGAGAGAGCTATATTTGGCTGACATAGCAGTCATTGAAAATATGTGTTATTCTGATTCCAGTTAGAATCCGAACTAACGTGATCACCTGAGACGATCTAGTGGACCAAACTTTTTGTACCAAGTCACATTAGTCACTTCGACCCCGCAAAATCTAAAATATCTAAAATCAGGGTTCAGGTCTAAAAATACCCTTTAAGGCGAGCCTGTGTGACTACTACTCAACTGAGACCACAGCCCAAGTGGCAAAGCTAAAGACTGTTACCATTAGCTAACATTAGCCACTGTGCTAACAGGTGGTTAACATTGGGTAAGAGTCTATTTGAACCCAAACTATGATCAATTCCTAAACCTAACCAAATAGCCTTTTTTTTTTATCTCAACCTAACCAAGCAGTTTTGGTGCCTAAACCTGCCTAACCCAAACTGCAACTAAAAGTAAATCTAAAAATAATACGTTTGTGTGACAGGTTTTGTCACACATAGAGGTTAGCCCTCAGGTAACACCCCTCTCTGGCAGAAATCGTCATATTTGATCTCAAACCAAGGTTTTTTTTAAATTCCTTTTAAATCCACCCAAGAAGGGCTTTCTGGCAGGAAGGCCAACTTCTCCTACCAACGATTCTGATGTTCTTTATAGTACATCAACTCACTTAAGCCTTTCTGACAGAAAGCCTTTCTAACAGGTGGTTTACATTGTGGAAGGGTCTGTTTTATCCCAAACCTAACCCCGTAGTTTTAATACATACATTTTAAAAATGAAAAAGAAAAAACAGAAAATAAGTAAATCTAAAAAACCGACACAATAAAAAAGAAAAATGAAAATATTAAGTCAAAACTGACTTTTGGTGTCACATGGGAAGCCCTGTTCTCGTGCCTGAAAGTCCTGTGTGTGACCCATTCATCCACCACAACTTTTTCCTCGGACAGATTTTGTTGCACATGGGAGAAGGCTTCAGGTCTTTCTGCCAGAAATCTTCATATTTTAACCCAAACCATAATAGCTTTCTGACAGAAACCCCTGAGGGCTAATGTCTCCCAACACCAGAACAGAGCATCCTCTCTTTGCAGTCTGAATGAAGGATAACCCAAAATGCACAAAATAAGAACATTAGTTCAACCTCCATATGAATAGTCTTGCACTAAGCGTGCAGCTTGTAGCATTTTAAGGCAACAATCCGAGCATCAGATTTCTCTGTTTTATTGACACGAATCATTAACTATCTCATCTCAGATACAACACATGTCCAGCAAAGCGCAAAAAGAGTGAAAAGCTTTTGTCCTCGGCGAGGGTATACATTTAAACAGCATTATCCTTCACTAGCAGTGGGGGGGAAACATGACATGAGACAGGATTATCCTCTAAAAGAAAACTCTCCCTACTACAGGCGCATGATGTGAATCGCAGATAGGACGACCAGGTTCCCAGGATACAATACTTGATACATTCTGTTATTTTTTTTTTTCTTCCTCTTCTTCAGAGAGATGTGAGCGAGATAGATTCCTCCCACGCAGTCCAAATAAACAAATACAGAGAGGCAAAACTGGTGCCAACAGTTACAGTGATACAAGAACATTTGAAAAATAAAGTGAATGCAAAGAAGTAGAAATAAACAAAACAATAACTAAATACAAAGAAGCAGGATTAAAAGTAAATTTTGCAAATCCTCAAATCCCAAAAGATGTTCTACCTTGTTACCCCCTCCCTCCCACCTATTTTTTTTTTAATATTATCATACAGCAAAAGACATTCAGAAGAGCAGACCAGAGTGATAGAAAACACTCATGCAAAGAAAGCCTTTTTCACACATAGTCACTAACACAGGAAAATCATCTCAAACAACAGCGCTGTCAACAGTCAGTGCCTTCAGGTCTTTTTAGTGGATGTCGTTATTGTTGTTTGCTGTTTCTCTACAGACTTGATTTGCTACTGTACTTGATAAAAACGATATAACAGACTGCACCCGTTAGGCTATTAAGTCCTCTGACTAGACTGACCTCCCACCCTTTCTGTCTGTCCATGGGACCTGGGGATCCAACAGTCTTTGTTTTCGGGACCCCCATTGACCAAAAAGAAAAAGTTCAGCTGGGAGGATTTCTGCAGAAGAACCGGAGCCACAGGAATGAGCTTAGGTTGATATTCCATTATATAAAAAAAAGGCGTGATGTATTTTTTTTTTTTGGCATCTGTTCTTATTCTTTTAAATCTTATATATTAAGTCTACTTTTACAATCATTTTCTATGCGGCAAACAATCAAAGAGTTTCATTCCAAAATAAAAAACCTCTAACAAAATGATGGCAGCTATTAAAATAAAGTCTACTATGGGTAAATATTAAAGTTAGAAGACGTATTAAGAGCTTTATTTACAAAACAGTTCTGTTTTTCTAACAATCATCTGTGATTTTGTGATATTAACTGATAAAGCTTCTTTTTTTCTATAATAAATATATCAGATTTTGGAATGAAACCCTTCAATTTTATATTTTTTTCAGTCTCATGTATATGCACATTCAATCCACTTTGCATTCACTGTTGATGCAGTCTCTCAGTAGTTATTTGATATTATAAAGAGAATGGTCTTGCCATAGTCTTTTTCTTTCGCTGATATATTTTTGTATATATGGAGATCTCTACACAGACAATATGTATTTATGTATGTAATCCATTTTTCCCGTGGTTACAGTTCTTCTGAGCGGATCACGTGGAACAGTGTGACGTTGTAGAGGACCTGGTGGCCATTGTTCCAGGCGTAGAGGGCACGGTCACGCGGGTTGTAGTCCAGCATGGAGATATGTGAGTACTTATTCTGGAAGGCAATGTCAATGTACTCATAAGTAGAGGAGTTGGTGGAGTAGGCGTAGTAAACCTTGGTGCCTCCTGAGTAGCCATTGGTGACGTAGAGCGTGCCGCAGATCATAAAGGACTCACCGGCACTCCTTTTCGGGTGGTTGGTGGTCCAGCTCTTGATGATCTGCAGAGTGTTGGGGTTCAGCTTGCTGATGACGATGTTCCCCGCGTTCTGGTTGGTGGCGTAGACGGCCCACAGGCCCCCCTCATCCACCATCAGGTCGATGTCGGAGTGGCCACCCCAGGCGTAGTGATACGCGTTGTTGAAGCCGGCGTAGTCGAGCTGCCGGGACTTGCTGATCGAGGACGTGCGGAAGTCGAACTTGATGATGACGTGGCTCTGGAATTTGTTGAAATAGATGGAGCCGTTGTAGACCACCTGACCTGTTCCCGACCATGGGTGGGGCAGCCGGTGAGACGTGAAGTTGTCTGACGTCATAAAGTCCTGCATCGACCTGTACTCTCGCACGAAGCGGTTGTTGTGGTAACCATCCATGTACCAGACCTAAACATCAGGAAAAGAGGGAGAAAGAAGAAATACACTGTGAGAAATCATGCAGGAATTAGCGGAATCAACTTTCTCATTAACAAGTCCACATTTCAAATTGGTTTTGGAAATCATGGACGTTGTGTCCTCTGGCCTAAAAACAAAAAGGACCATTCAGACCAACACAAAGTTCAAAAGAAAGCATCTGTGATGGTATGGGGTGTGTGTTAGTTCCCATGGCATCATGGGTAACTGTCACATCTGTGAAAGCACCATTGATTTTGAAATGTACATACATGTTTTGGAGCAACATATGCCGCCATTCAGACGTCTTTTTCAGAGACGTCCCTGCTTATTTCAGCAAGACGATGCCAAGCAGCACATACAAAGTTGTATATCGAGCAAGAATGAGAAAGGATTTTGCCTCAAAACTTCAAACAGTGTCCTCAGTTCCCAAACACTTGCCGTCAAAAAATATTTGCAAATCATTGCTCTCTGTTATTATTTACATTTTACACATCATCCCAACTTTTTTGGAATCACTTGTAGATAAGTCATGCTTGATTATTTTTACAATAATGAAACACAGCACCTCATGAATCAATTCAGTATCTGCCCCCTTACATAATTTAAATAAACTCACTTGGAGCAGTTTCAGATATTGTCTTTATGCCAATGCTGGAACAAAGTAGCTCCAACAGCAGCAGCTGCAGCTATAAATTCTTTTCAAACTGTAAAACTGTAAAATGAAATCAAATTTGTTTGTAATGTTTGTAGAGCTGTACCTCAACTTGTCTTTTCAAGTTCAAACTTCAAAATTTTAAGGCAGCCCAGACACTAACTTTTTTTTTTTTTTT
>JAJHUR010077437.1:0-15234 GCA_027495735.1 Lutjanus campechanus | reverse complement strand
ATATTTCCTGGGAAAATTAAGGCTCGATTTACAGACTCGGTTAAATGAATAAACTGACGCGTTCTCTCCTCATGTTTTCTGCTGTAGTTGTTCATGCGAAGCAATAACATTACCCAAACTGTTATTATGCAGTTCACATCATTACAAGAGGTTTTGCCTGTTTCCAAATTCAGTATAAAGTTGTTACTTCAATTGACCTCTTCAGTCAACATGTTTATCTCCTTTCTCTTATTTCCAAAATGGTGTTGATAATTTCTTTACAGAGGTGGGAAAAGTAAGAAAGCAAATAGAATTTTATTTATACAAAACCTTTTAAACCACTGGTTACAAAGTGGTTTACACCAACAGGCAAGTAAAACACAAAGCACAAGGCACGTATAAGGAAAAAAGGAAAATGGAAAGTGATCTGGTTGTATTTGCAACAACGGCACAAACGATAATGCCACCTGGAAACACTGTGGAGGGAGTCGAAAAGCTCTGTTTCCGCTTTAATAAAGAAATCAGTCAAAATTATTGCAACTTCTTTCTGATTTAATGAGTAAATTTCTATGCAACAGCAGCTTATAATGAATTACAGATTCAACTCTTCATCTAACAGCTCTTCTTCTTGCAATATTTAAAACTGAATATTTAAAAAAAATGCAGAAATGTACTGTTTTCTTATTTTTATTTCCTCACTGGCAGCAGCCGTGGCTGGAGACACTATGTTTTCAGGTTTTCATAGCTCCAGAACACCTCGATGGGATTATTCAGACTTGGCACAAATGTCCACTTTGAGTCAAGGATGAACTGGTGAGATTTTGGTCAAAGATCAAAGTCACTGTGACCTCATGTCCATCCCAGTCTCATGAATGCAGTATCTCAAGAAAGTCTGGAGGGAATCTTATTATATGAGGCACAATCATCCACCTGCACTCGTGGATTGACTTAGAATTTGCTGGTCGGGGGCGCCCCTGTAGAGCTGGTACAGCATGTGCCCCCTGTACTGAGGTCCTCTGTACCTGTGTCCTCTACTCCTCTATTAAAATATGTCTCAAAGTGAAGAGAACATGTTTCCCACTGGAAATGAACTGGACTCACACATGTCAATATAGTAATGACTTCCATTTTGCCAAAACCCACACACTTATTGCCTTTTTATTCAATTTCTTAAAAGTCTTGACTGCATGCATATATATATGAGTCTGGACAGACATTGATGTAAACTGCAACTTGACTGCTTGGCAGAGGCACACAACCGTGAGGCGGTAATTTAATTTAATAATTGCAGTTGGCACTAACCTCCATGACACTGTTTCCTGTGAATGCTTTTAATGTGAAGCAGCAGCAGTAGGAAATGTTTGCATTCGCAGTGACTCAATGTGAATTTATAAGTCGTACTATGGCGAAGACATGACCCACCCTACTCTTTGGCTTACCCTGATATTTTTACCCTAACCCTACCCAATCATTAGTCCTCATGCCTAAACCTAGTAGTAACCGAGTACTAGCCAGTCAGAGGTAGAGTAGGGCGGGTCATGCCTTCCCCAGAGTAGGATTTGTAATTTAGCACTTATACTCATTGCAATAATTACAAGCAGAAACACAGGATTACATGCTGCATCATTTCTTCTGAATGCCTTGTGCATGTGAAGGTAATTTGAATCTAGTGTGGGAATGGCGGACCCCGCCACAAATGAAGAAAACCACTATATACAGTAGAAAGATAATTACAGACTGTATGTACATTGAATGGCAATGCAGGGATGGGTATCAAGAGCCAGTAATAAGTCGGTACCAGTTCTTGGTTGGTCAGTACTGAAGTATTGATAAGCTCCCAGTGCTATCGGTATTTGTTGTTAACATTGCCATTAACGAGTGTACAGTCGAGAGAGACATCACAAGGAGGGTGTGTCATGTTACAGCAGTGAACGTAGCAGCGAAGTGCTGTGTGTGTATAAAGTTTAGGTGATTTGTCGGTGAATAAATGCTACAACTCCTCAAGATGCAAGACAACTTTCCTCATCTTCAGTACAGGCTCAGTTAAGGTGGACTGACCTGTGAGGAGGACCAGGCCAGCTCTTCTCATTTCAGTAGTAAGCTGCTCCTCCTTTGCTCAGGGGATGAACACAGTCCATAGCTTCAGTTACCCCGGTTAAAACTGTTTAATCTTTCCACATCTTTGCATGTCATGTTGTTCTGCATCAAATTATAGAAAGTAGATCAATATCTTAGATTTATATGGACTTGTCACCTATCATATAATACAGAAAACAGTGCTTGAGGTGTTTCAGGTTTAGCACAACGAGGAACATTAATGAGGACAAGAGGAGCGACCTGGCAAGTGTAAATGACGAGAAGCTACGTTTCTTTGTTTTAAAACCCGCCCATACAATGACCAGCAGAATTTAAAAAGTCACCAGTTTACTGATGCTGATGTTTATTTAGCTATTTATTTGATTCTAGAATTGGTTTACAATGTATGTGTTAAATTATTTAGCATGCCAAAAAAGTATTTAACTTAAATATTCTTTCTTAAAGTCATTTGTTTAAGAAAGCAGCCTTCTGTATACCTTCACATACTCATATTAGTGAACAATCCACATAGAAAAGGACTCCATATATTGGCTGCCATATTGGTACTCTGTGAATTTTTCCCCACTAAAATCAGTATGGGCTTTCAGTCTCAAACATCCCCTCGATTTTGGTATTGTTAAGCATTATTGGTATCTATCAGTAAGTGTTAAAAAAGGTCTAATTGAATCTCATATTCAGCCTTTGAGACTTATTTTTCATTAAAGAAAGACATTTCTGCCACTGAGGTAGAATAATTTAAATTGTTTCTCTTGTTACTTGTTTTCCTATGGATGCTGTAAATTCTTTAAGACAGGTGAATTCTACTGTTATGTTTTCAAGGTTTGAAAAGTGCTTTGACTTTGGACAAAGTGCTTGAAACTGCTTGAAATTGTAATTGCATTACTTTCTTAATAAATCACTCCGACTGAATAGCTTGCTTTCTTTGATAGAGAAATAAAATAAGTCGGAGAATCTAATTGCTTTTGCCTCTCACAGAAAAATGAAGACGTCTCAGCTTGCCACTCTGCAGTGTAGGTTTCTGCTTCAGTGAGTGTTGGCTTAAAAACGAAAAATGAAGTTATTTGTCAAGTTGTTTGAGTGATTTGTTTTATATTGGCTCAGCCAGGTTATATAGGATGCCAAGTCTACTTACAGACAGGAGACACATTTTGAAACATGAAACTCTGATTTAATGTGATGAAACAATAACATAGGGTCTAACCAGTTTATGCTGCTTATGCTGGAAAAGATGAAAAATGCACCTAGAAAATGCTTGAAAAGTCCTTGATTTTGACTTCAGAAAAGGAACCCTGTGTTATAAGAATTTTCTGAATTATCACCATTTTTAAATGAGACCATGTAAAGCAAGTGGGTGCACTTAACGAGACGATCCTCTATATTACCTACATCTTAATTAGAATGAATAAATCAATGCTTAAGAAAAGAAAAGTCCGTCTTGACGACTTGAGAAAACAATTTTCTAAATCACAGTCGGTTTTGCAGTCCATTAATAATGAATCGCCGCATAACCTTTAACACAGTGGTGTCTGTATTAAACGGGGAACAACATGTTAACTTCAATCAGCAGAGAACTTCATCACGGGCTAGATGAGGTACCGGTGCCATTAAGGCAGAGGACAAGCTGCAGATGGAGTGATCCATTATTCAGAGCAGAGCCTCTCCAGTATCAGGCTTTGACAGCCATTTGTTAGATTAACTCTCACTTGTTTGCATTTGGACAAAGGAGGTATCAAGCTGGAAAACATATGGGCTACTTGGAACGTGTTACACCTCAACCTATAGCCCGCACAGAAAGCTCTTTCAGAGATTTAGTTAAAATGGTGGATGCTGCTAGGGTTCTACATTCATATTCAAAAAGGCTTAGGCCACTCATTTGTAGTCGTACTTTTTCAATGGGAGGATCTGCTGGCAAATGTCACAGGTGCAGCCTGCCATTAAAGCTGTTGTCCCTCTAGTTGCACACAATCAGTGAAAGGGTCAAGAATACAAGTGCAAAGGTTCAGGAAATTTAAGTGAATTGGGGGCAGAAGTGTGACCAGTGTCACTAATGACCACTCTGAACCAACGTTTTTAACCCTCTGTCCTCTGAAGTGTGGCAATTTCTAACCCGAACAACAGATTAAGTTGCCACTCAGTTACTGGTTTTCAAAGGTTTGTTTATTAGACTTTTTTTTTTTTTAGCTGGATTTTAAATTTTGGAGTTGTTGGGGGAAAAAAAGATTAAAAAAAGATAATGATCCGGCTGCACTAGCACACTAAGCTCACGCTCATCACAACACTCCAAATGATGATGAATTAATTAATAAATTAATTAACTATAACTCATACATTGTGGAAAAACCCTTCCTGATTGCGCAACCTAGAAAATATTATTTGTACAGATACACCTTGTATATCTGATATCTGTTGATATTGATACTATAACGATGCCAGCACTCTTTTTCTTGATGTTTATAATAATAATAATAATAATAATAATAGTAATAATAATAATTTTTGTTATTGTTCGTAGTAGTCAGATTGTATGAGGCTGAAACTGATCTTTGGTCTGGAAAGCTTATGTAGTTTGTGTTATGTAACCAGTGTAATGGCATCCTTCAACCATTGTGGGGCTTATGGCCCTCATTTCTCATTATATATCGCAAAGAATTTAAGTTTGCTATTTTATGTTGCAAATGGCAAATGCAGCAGTTTGTAATGTGTTTGTTTTTACGCTGGTTTATCGTTACACCACGAGTGAGTTGGTTCGCACATTTCTTCACTCCAGCTGTAATGTAGCGCAGTAATTTGCATTTCCTTAATATTACACGCAAATGCAGAGCATGAGCAAAAAGCGCTATTTTAGAGCAAAATGCAGAAAGATCTCGCGATATCGATACGTCAATATCAGGCCCCAGTACCAATAACATATTGGTCCCATCTCTAACTACTTGTCTCTTAAGCAAGAAAATGTTCATCTATTCAACAGCTCACTATGGTGACTACATTTACATGCACAAAATATATTCTGGTTTGTGCTCTTATTTTGAAAAAGACAGCTGTTTATATGGCTAATGAAAAATATGATATTCTACAAACATTCTTGTTTACATGCAGGCAGCATGATCCAATTAATAGTTATGTATAATACTACTACTGCTACTACTACAAATAATAATGATAATAATAACAACAAATATTGTTAGTCTATAATAATAATATTTGAAAAATGGACTGAATTTATATAGTGCTTTATTATCCTTCCGCCTACTCAAAGCACTTTACAACACACGCCACATTTCATCCATTCACACACACACATTCGTACACTAATGGCAGAGGCTGCCATGCAAGGTGCCTCTGCTCCTCAGAATCTAACCGTTCACACACACTCACACACACCACTGGCTATGCCTTCGGGGGCAGTTTGGGGTTCAGTATCTTGCCCTTTGGCATGTGGACTCGAGGGAGCCGGGGGTTGAACCGCTGATCTTCTGATTAGTGGACGACCGCACTGTACCGCTGAGCCACAGCTGAGCGTTATGATTATGATTAGTTAACCATGATAACCAAAGTCCCCTAACCCCAGCGAAGAAGTCATTGTAACCTAAACCATGATCTTTCCTCAAACCTAACCACATCATGTTTGTGCTGAATCGAACTTTAACAATAGCGTTGTTACAAAACTGATTTATTTTCCAGCAGTGATTTGCAACAGTTTTGAAAGACGTGGACAATGTTGTCCCGCCAGTTCATTCTGAGGACTTGTTGAATGAATGGCACCAAACAAAACATGCACTGAAAAGTCAGCACAACATATTTAAACTCATGTTAAATATGATACAGCAAATTCCACTTGAACAAACTGTTTTGAATTGACCCAATTTTAACATCTATACTTAAGGATGTAAGATGAACTAGAATTACGGCCCTGTGGTTGTACGCCTCCGCCAGACAGTCGAGTTGCATCCATGTCTGTTCAGACTCATAAAAATGTATGTATTTAAGACTTTGAAGGAACTTAATTTAAGGTTTTGAATTAAATTTTTTGGCAAAATGGAAGTGATCACGATACATGTTTGATTCCAGTGAGGAACATTCTGTCCTCATGTAGAGACTAATTTTTACAGAGGAGGACAGAGGGCTGATAGAGAAGCTAAACATAGTGATGTCACAGTGAAGTTGACCTTTGACCTTTGACCTAATCAGTTCATCTTAGAATCCAAGTGGATGTTTGTGTCAAGTTTAAAGAAATTCCCTGTGAGATGGACGGATGACAATGCAAAAACTGAATTTTATCCTCACCTTCACTCATAAAGCTGATGAATGCTGTGATGACGCTAAACAATGAATAACAACAACTGAGTATTGTACATTGCTTTGGTCCATTAGAGTAATTTACATGCTTAATTGTGCACATTAACTAATACTATGAACTAATACGAAAATGTATAATCTGTAAAGTATAATCTCAGTATAATCTAAACTAATGATGCACAGTACTGTGGATAAATGTAAAAGAGGCTGTGCAGGCATTAATTCCCTGACAGTGTGAGCAGCATGAGCTAACAGGCAGAATACAGGCCAATGCATTGCTACTGTAGGATCAGGGTTAAAGGAAATATAGGGCTTAATCCTGTTCATCACACACAGATTGTGTTTTCTCTGTGTTTTAATCCAATTTTAAATCCTGCTTCAAATGGAAGCAAATCTTTTACAACATCCATAGTGTCAAGTGCAACCGCTGAAATACAATAAAAGAAAAAAAGGAGGGTTAGGGTTAAAGCTGTAAATGCCAAGTTTTCCCCTCATATGTACTTAAGCAAATGCCAAGGCTGCTTTTAGGACATTTTGCAAACTAAATGTGGACTTAGATATGGATGGTTGTAGGATTTTAAAGGTTTAAAGCATTACATGTGTGTCTACATGTGTTAGTGTGCTCGTGGATGCTCGCACTTGAGCGTTTTGACCTGATTTTTCGTGTGTTTCTGCATGTTTCTGCAGCCAGACAATGATTTATAACCCTAGCGACAGGGCAAAAGTTTATTTATGTGACACATTTCATTCCAAGAGTAATACTAATATTTAACAGAGAAGTAAATGTCATTAAAAGTATGTTACACAAGCACACATGGCGCACGAATAAAAGATTAAAGCAATCAAATGCATTTAAACTACAATGACATGAGGCTAATTTAAACCACATGAGACAATAAATCTTTGTAGTCTGTTTTAACACATTGCTGTTTTAGCCCTTTTCTAGCAAATATATTGTCAAAGCATGCAGGCCCCCAGCAGGAAATAACCAGTATTATATCTAGAAATCACAATAATGTGGCTCTGGAGAGCAATTTAATGTGTTAATATTCTCCTTTGACCAAATTTAAAATTTGAGGCTTCACTAATGGTGGTAAATGGTAAATCCAAATCAGGTCCCAGATGCTACACCCATATTTTTCTGCAGTCTGTGGTGGGAATATATTCATATAGAAGAGCCATTATCCATCTGTCCATCCTTGCACTCGCTCACGTCCACCCATTCTTGAGGCCAGATGTCCTTCCATGGCAACGTCCTCCAGCTCCCTTGCAGCCCAGTCTCTCCAGGAATAACGTTCACTTGGACGATTCCGCGGCTTTACGACTCGCGTCCGGTGCCAACGCTCGGTGCCAATTTGGGAATTAAGAGTGACATTTATAAAACGCAGCCAAAGCTATGGTTGGGGTGGTGGATGGGCGTATAATTAATATGCTTGATTGGACTCTTGGGCCCGGGGTTTGCGGCATCAGCTTGTTTTTTAATATGCAGCCATGAAGATGATCTTGTCCTAACCATGTTCTAGTTTTCTGTGCGCAGGGTCAGATTTTTAGTCACATTGCGGCTTTAGAGATGAGATCCATGCTGGATCACCACAACAAACTTTCAGTTGATTGCCGGAAAATTCATGATATCCCAGACCATCCTCGTGAGTTTGGCGAGACCCTGACTTTTCATCTTGCCTCACCATGAGGTTGACATTTTTAATGCAGAATCACATGTCGTGACATATGGTTGGGCAATGTGACAGTATAAACCCTTTGGTGGTAGAAATTAGTCCACCGGTAGAGATTTGGCATTACCATTTTCACTGCAGGAGCAGGTTATGTGGCAAATCAGCTTGACTCTTTTGTTGGATTTTGCAGGATTTTTGTGATCTTGCAAATCTTGCTGCCTCTGTTCTCTTTATACACTCAGATTTGTGGTATTACAGAAACATGTTTCCTTACTGCATTTAGGAAAAAAAAACGGTCTCATCTTAGGAGAGGAATCTACTGAACCGTCCTTCCTGAGGAGTTTCTGAGGTTAGGACGGCATAGACCGTGTTCTACATTCAAAATAATTGTCAAAAGTTAGGTCTGTATGGCAATGACAATGAAGAACAACATGAAATATTTTTGATTAAAAGGTTACTGAAACTGACCAATGGTGCTTTGCATTTCCTGGACCATGTATATTAGTTGCTGGTTGATTAGACGATTAATTTTAAATTTGATTGACATGCTATGTCCGTTCGGATCTTTATCCTGGACCCAGAATTGGGAAGAAGACTTCCCAGAAAGTTGGGGTTTGTTTTCCTCCGCAAACACGATTAATGCCTCCGAATCATTAATGCTAAAACTGAATGCCTGTCTTTTCTTTTCTATTATTGCAAACTAGCTAACCAGTGACAAGTGAAGTGAGACAGCCATCACCATGGATACAAGCAGTCTCATTTACATTCTAAACGCAGACACAGGGATGGTGGGATGGGTGCCATTTTAAGAATTGCATTTACAGCTCTAGCTAGGATTTCTTAAGATAAGATACAAGGGAGATAGGATGGGGTGCAGCAATCAGTTTAGGAATTGATTCTGTAATAGGAAGATAGGATTTTCCTATCTTTGAAACTTAAGATAGGACAAGCAGTTAGAAAAATTTTTCTCTAATGAGGCTCCTGGACTTTTCAGCGACAGTTGGTGGCGGTAATGCACTGCTGCTGGTTTGCCAAGTGCCATAAAAGAAGAGACCAGAAAACAAGGAGGAGGAGGAGAGTGAAGTTTTAAATGCAGAGCAGGACCAATGCTAACCAACCCAACATTTCTAACTTGAATTAACAGGACGACTTCTGTACTGTGATAAAAACATTTTGGCCACATCGCCCAGCATTAATCTTGACAACTGTTGGATGAGCTGCCGAGACATTTTGTTCAAACGTTCATGTTTCCTAAAGGATAAACTGTCATTCAGCCTCAGATTGCAAACTAAGCTGGTGATCATGATAAACATTAAACTTGTTCACATTTTCAGTGTGAACACGGTAGCATGAGGTTAGCATGCTTAGGTTAGCATTTAGTTTAAAACATTGCTGTGGCCTAGTGCAGATTCACAGAGCCACTAGCATTGTTGTAGAGTAGTTTCCTGACCATAATAGCTGTAGAGTGATTCCTTCACAGTGAGGTAATGGACCTGAATACCCACAGCCTAACTGCACCTGCACTGCACATGAGTGTAACCAGCTGAGGTTGTATTATTGTGATGGAGTCCAGTGGGTCTGTTGTGAAGTTGAACTAGCCAGTTAGCAGCGTCGAGTCTTTGTGGGGGGTTTTTTTCTGTTGTGGTAGAAAAAAAGGGAAATAATTGCTTTTCAGACTCTACCTGTGACTCAAAGCTCTGCAACATATCTGGGAGATCTCTGGCTTTAAGCCTTTTTAAGGCTCGTAGCGGCTAACTAGCTAATGTTGGCTTTTCACAGTCCGGGCTATTGACATATTTAAGAAATGGACAACATGAGAGCTCCCCAAAAGTGAAGCCAGCCATCTTAATCGCCCCCTAGTGGCTGGTTACAGTATTGGTGATGAATCCTGCCTCCCCAATGTTAATAGATGAGACATGAACCAAACTAAAACATCAGAGCACACATCAAATAAAAATTTTCCCAAGACGCTGGCTACAAATGACGTGGCAGCACTCGTGTGTGGGATATTTTGGCTACACAGTTTTGTGCAGTGGGAGGAAGTGGAGCCGTGTCGGCCATCTTTATTTATGTGAATGGTCTGGACCAGCTCTGCTGTGACAAACAAACACAACACACAGCCTTTCAGTAACTATTCAGGATATATTATATACAACCTGAGCTTATCTACACACTTTATGACTGACTTAAGTAACATAACTGAGTGTCTGGGGGTTCTCCTAGGTTTGCTGTAACTATCTCTCTGCAGGGACCAGATGAACACCTTGAAAAACATGAATAGGACAATATGGTCATCTGCTATATTGCCCATTAATAGATATTCAAGGATTTATCTCTATGATTTAAACAGGAATTTGTTGTTCACAAAGTAACATTATTTATATAGGCCTAAAGTGATTCTTACATTCTCCAGCTGTAAAATTGTGCAGCCTATACACTGAATAAAAGAAAATATTTTAATATTTCACTAAAATGTGTGTAATAACCAACATCTATGGCTCGGAACCTTTTCCTCTAAACTTGGCCACTGGCTGGTCTTGAGTAATCGCCTTGACTACCTTTGGAAGCCAAATCTGAAGAAAAAAAGAAAACTATAATAGCGAATTTAATAGTTGTGGCTGCAAATTGATTTTTTGCATTTTTTTTTTATTGCTATTGATGTGTTCCCCTACATGCGACTGCTTGAATGAGGACATATATCTCCACCATGGCTTTGAGTGTGGAAAGAAGGAATTTTGTACAGAGAAGATTAACTATGGAATATACCCTCTATGTTTGGCTCAAGAATGCATTTTTTTCACAGAATGGGGACTGTGGATTTTGGAGTCTCTCTAGGAAGGATCAGTTCAAGGCCAGGATTGACAGAAGGAATAACTCTTTCACCGTACATATGGCATGTGAGTATTCTATTAGCACAGAAAGAAATCCAATATTCTTTCAACACGTTAGCAAACGATATAGTCTTTGCTTCCCAAATCTGACTTTAAAGATGCTGTAGTTGGTTTGCTTTTGCAGATATTGCAGGCAGGCTGCAAAATTAACTTTTCTGTCTACCAGCCAAATGGTTGATGATTGTTCAACTTTTACCAGCCGCTCCATAGATTACCAATGTTTTTTTTGGCTGGTGAGTGAAACAAATCTGCCACCCACTTGCATAATTTACCAGCATTTGGCTGGTTGGTGCTAATTTTGTGCCCCGATTGTAAGAATAATTAAATTTTAACAGTGAACACTCAAAACCATAATTATCGATCATAGCGTGGGGTTTTGCAGTAACGTCCTTCATGCCTGCCCTGAATCTGACTGGAAATCTCCTCTGTGCATCTGTACTGTATTCTTGCAATCTGACGAGCGGTGGGGAATCTGATCGTTTGTGTCCCTCAGTAATTCGTTGTCAAGGCAACAAAAACAGACATTTGCACTCAAAACTATGCTGTAGATAATTTGAACAGCCACTTTAAAAGGGAGAGTTAACTAATTTGCATGTGAAAAGTTCTGAAAATCTTCTTGTTTTGATTAGACCGTCAGTGGATGGAAATGATTTGGTTTATCTGCTTTGTTTCATGCGAGAGACTCTTCCTGGAAACACACCAACGACAGCAGCATGGAATCAAATAGCAACTTCCTGCATCAAGATATTTTATACACTCCCACACACACACACACACTCACACACACGCTCACACTCACACTCACACTCACACACACAAAGACATCGATAATGCTCTCTGAGAAAAAGCAGGAATGTTTTGTGTGCTGCTGCTGCAGTAGCATTTGCACTTAAAATAAACCTTTATTCTCCACCCCGTCCTCCATTTCTACAATTGAAAACCTTCAATTGTAAATGTCACACTTCTGGGCATTCAGTGCAACCAGATTGTGTCACTCACAGCTGGTGACTTCCTGCATATTTGTCTGTCAGATTAGTGACAGAAATATTTAACTGTTTGGAGACTTCAGTCGGCACAGAATTTCATCTGAGACTGAGAGGAGAGGACGGAGGAATCTTTTGAATCAGAGCTTGAAGCCATCCCACTGAACGTTATTTCATAAGCTCTGCCTGCAGTATGCCGTACTTCACTTTAAAAAAGATGTGACCGTTTGAATAAATAAATTTAAAAAAAAAGCTCACACTTCACTGACAGTTTTCTTGGCCTCACTGACGTCAGGATCCTGGATGTTTTGAGGAGGGCTTTGTCAGCATGCGGCCTATGTGGAGCAATTTCTGGCAATTTTGAAGCGGAAAAGGACGTTGTGTTTTTCCAGCGGTTATTGTGATCAAAATAAATGGAGAGTATTATCTCTAAATTTGAAATGGAATGCAGTTATAATGACGTGGAAGAACGTTATCCGCCTCTCTGGCCATGTATCTGTGGATTCCTTAGATTTGTTGATGGCCATGATGTACAGGAAGCTGGGGATTACTGCAAAAGGCTAATTTAGAGCGATCAGAATGAGCCCTGATCCTCTCGGCCTGTGTTAATTCTGTGATCTCTTACAAATTGCGCACAAAATCCATATTAAGTGTTAATTGTCATAAATTCAGTTCTTTTGTCAAAATATCGAGTGAAATTTATTGATTTGGCTGCGTAAGTCTTTGAAATAATTGTCAGACAATATTGCAGACAGCGATGCAGATTCTGGTTCTAAAACATTTATTTATTTATTAACATTTATTTATTTAAAAAAAATAATTTATCAGGCAAAAATGCCAAACGTTTGCTGGTTCTAGCTTCTTAAATGTAATGATTCCCTGCTTTTCTCTGATTTATTTACGTTGGGTAGTTTTCACTATTTTTCAGACCTTTTGGTCTCTAAATGATTAACTGATTAAATAATAATTGACAGATGCACTGATAATGAAAATTATATACAGTTGCAGCCATACTTCAAATTGCTTGATTTGTTTAACCAATTCAAGTTCAAACCCCAAAGATACTCAACTTATCATGTTATAAAACAGAGCAAAGCAGTAAATCCTCACAAAACTTTGGCCTTTTTGTTTGATAAATGACTTAAATGATCAAAAAAGTTTATTAATTGACTAATTGATGAACTGGCTAATTTGAGCACTTATCAGTGTTAAAATCAAATTAATAGAGCCGAAACAATTAATCGCTCGTTCTATCTTTCAGAAACAATTTATCTTTTCAGTAACATTATTAAATTTACACAAGTAGAAAATCCTCATGTAAGATGCTGGAAATGGGAAGTGTAGGGTTCACAGCGATATACTGGTGTCACGGTATAACATGGCATGAAAACTGATGGATATCGTTCAATACCATCATACCATTTCTTTAGCTATGAGAGATTTCTATTTTTTCAAGGTCCTGCTCATTTTTTCCTCCTAATTTCTTTTGTTCAAGCAGGAGGTGTTTAGCTTTCTTATTTATTTATTAATTTTTATTAATATAATTTAATTTTTAATTAATTTTTAAAATTGAGTCTTTTTTACAAATTAATATTCAGAAATTGTCTTTAAAAAGTTATATTTCTTACCTTTAAGAAATGAGCAAACTTTGCATCTCTGGCAGCTTTCTCCTTTTTGTGTAAAGTTAGCTAATGTTAGCAAAATGCTAGCTAACTAGCTGGCTAATGATTGATGTAGATTAGCTGGCTGGTTTGCTTGCGTTTTGCTAACATTAGGTCATTTAAAATTTAAAATGTGAATATATGTCCCCCAGCAACATCTTTTAACCCTACCAAAATGTGGTTTTCTTTTCAACATGGACGAACGTATCACAGGGCACATCTAAATACAGAAAACAGGAAAGGAGAAACTTTACTGAGGTACCAAGATTACTCAACTGTCAGTGGGAGTGAGAAAGGAGGGGACTTAGCAAATGTTGTAGTTGTGTAATACTGTAATACTGTGAAACTGTGATGTTTTCTAAAGATTTTTCATACTGTGAGATTCTCATATGACTTAGATCAGGGGTCATCAGTGTTTTTCAGGCCGTGGGCCCCTTAGCTGGTAGAGAGAGAGAGGGAGAGTAGGGAACCCCTGTTACATATGTTGCATTAAATATCTTTGGGTCTGTTCTTGGTTGCACTTACCCATAGCTGCTAAGTCAGCAGCAGTTATAGCATGGCTAATGTTAGCTGCGTTAGCTTCACCCTCTGCAATTTCTCCAGTGGTTTCTGAGGTGGAGGGATTGTCAGAGTCTGACAAAACAATCCATCGTGGCTCACAGGAGTCTCTGTACACTTGGCATAATAATACAGCTAATTGGCCAATATGTGTCACTAATATGTAGCAAACTAGTTTGCTGTTATGTGCCACACTGTGATTTTAATAAGCTAGCTAGCACACAGGGTTCATTAGTAGCCTTTTGTCAGTGCTGTGTAAATTAAATGTTTTGTGTGTTATTTCCTTTTTTTTTCATGAATAAGCCAATTTGTCTTTGCTAATAATATGTTGCTTCATGTCCAGTTATACTGGGCAACTCATTTTGGTCGCTTCCTGATGCTGATATGCACACATTTTTCCACCTAATTGGAGAGAACATTAAGTCTTTCCTGTGTTGCAGTTAACATAGTATGTCTACTTTTATCATAATTGCCCACTGGCAGATGCAGACATGAAAAACAGTGCTTTTCAAAATAAAATACAATGCTTTTCGAAGATACAGTGCTTTTCAAAATAAAATACAATGCTTTTCAAAATAATGTACAATGCTTTTCAAGATAAAATTAAGTGTTTTTTTTTTAAAACAAAAATGCACTGCTTTTCAAAATGTACACATTCACTTTGCAAAATAAGAAAACTACTACTAAAAAAGCTATTTTTTTCTGCACAAACCTGTCATAATGAGCGGGATGACAACTATAAACATGGCTGATTAAATTTGTTTGTTGAAAGAATGTGATTTGGACTCCTCATCACATGAAACGCCGAGCAAACAAACAGCAAATTAGCGCCTCAGATGCTAATGGTACGAACATAAACCAGCTAAAATCTGTTCCCGTTTCTTTCGCAGTGATGTAGTCATTTTAGTGCTGGAGCTCGCCTCTTGACGTGCAAATGTTCCACCAAAACAAACTCCCTCTCAATGCTATTTTGCAGCAGCGCTGTCGCTGCATCCTGGGTTTAGCGCTGCCCAAAACGATTGTGACTGATTTAAAGAAATGCAAACAAGGCAGGGTGATTCCCCCCCCCCCCCCCCCCCCCCCCCCACCCACAAAA
>JAJHUR010077435.1:0-14435 GCA_027495735.1 Lutjanus campechanus | reverse complement strand
AAATGAACCAACCCGAGAATATTTACATGTTAATTGTTAATTAAAAAAATCGATACAGTGCTTTTGAATATCGATACAGTATCGGGGGGAAAAATATCGCGATATTTCACTGTATCGATATTTTCTTACAGCCCTAATAATGATAATAAATGTGCTTGAATATATCTCAATATACACATTTTCTCTAAAATAACACATCGTAAATTCTCAAATAGTGTGAACATATGATGATAATTTAAATATTTAGAGGCACGAAGCAAGCCGCCTATTAAATGCTAACAGCAATAATGATTCAACAACTAGCAAGAGGGCTAAAGATTTTGTTAATTTATTTCAACATAGTATAACCTCACAATGGACTAAGTCTCATTGTTCAAAGCACAGCAACGGTGCAACAAACTAGCTCCTCAACCACTTCACTCCTCCCGTCCCCACCTGAACTTCCTGTGTCTCTGTCGTCCACGGACTCAAGAGTCCTAGTCGAAGTTAGTGCATATCAACTTCGTACTATATTCTTGGTTGTCAACCTGGCCTCCATTGCTCTCGGGATCTTTGTCCCACTCTAATAGGGCTTCAAACTGAGCTAACTAGGTCATGCAGCTACAGCGCAGTTAGCAGCAGTGCGCTGGTGACTTCAGTGTTACAAGAGAAAAGGTCCATGATGCAACAACTACCTGATACTTTTGGCTCGGCAACTAACAGATAAATGAAAACTTGATAGTAAGAATATTCTCGCCAACTAACGCTTCAGTCGACTATTATGGGGCCGCCCTAGTAAAGGCAAATAACAGAACAGTCTCTAAGTTCAGAAAATTACTTGCACATCACTTAATTGTAGTACAGCCTTTAAAACCAGGAAAGACAACACTTAATGCTCTAGCTCTCTGTAATAACAAAAGGTGCCCTGAGATAACATCTGTTATGATTTCACACTATATAGCCTAAATAAAATTGACTTGACACACTGCCTACAACTCTATAGAAGATTGGCGGTGTATGTTAGGTAATATTCCTTAAAATGGTTTATGAGAGGGTCTATTCCTGTATTTGGAAACCTTGTTACTAGTGTATCCGGAGACACTGTACTGTAAATAGAAACGCTGCCGTTACTTTGACTGTAAGGCACCGACTAAATGAACCAACTGAATCAGAGTTAAAACATCCAAGAACAAGAATATGACACTACGGCCATGATAGCAGCTCTGTGAGGTTGGACTGGAGCTCGGCGGTGATTCAAGCCAAATGCTAAAGTCAGCATGCTAACATGCTCACAATGACAATGTTAACATGCTGATGTTTGGCGGTTAAAATGTTACCTGCTTAGTTTAGCATCTTAACATGCTAACGTCTGCCAGTTTTTGGGGACTGATAGTTTTACAGATAGTTGGACATTTTGACAACATTTTGCACCTGATGATGGCCTAGATGAAAATTTGAGGGATAAACAAAAATTGCACAACTGTATTAGGGTCATAATTGATTAATAAGTCCATTTTTTTTCTTGATCAATAGTTGTTTGGTCTATAAAATGTCAGAAAATGGTGAAGAATGTCAATCAGTGTTTCCCAAAGCATAAGATGTCCTCAATGTTTTGTTTCTGCCCACAACCCAAAGATATCCAGTTTACTGTCATAAAGATATTAAAGGTATTAAATATTCACATTTAAGAAGCTGGAATCAGCTTTCATTCAAAACAGTTGCTGATTAATAACAGAAAGTATATAAAAACGGTATCAATGATGTCATCGTCCATCACGCTGTTTCACTATGGACATCGTCATATGCTAATTCAGTAGACATTGCCCAGCCCTAGTCAGGGGATCACAATAGTAAGATTCATCCTCTCGGAAACGTTATTGTTTGTACAAAATTTCATGGCAATCCATCAAATAGTTACTGAGATTTTTGAATCCGAACCAAAATGGTGGAACGACCAACTGACAAACAGAGATTGACATTTCTAGAGTTAAATACAAAGGCAAGAAATTCAAACACAAAAGATTTAAGGGAAACAAAAACAAAGCCGCACAAGAAATCAAAGCATCATCTTGTAAAAGCCATCTTGCAATATTTAAATCTAGAAAAAAAAAAAAAAAGTTTGGTTTTGTGGCTTCCAAGAGTCCATGTAGAGCTGTTCTGTGCATGTGAACCGGGTAAATCAAAAACAGGCTCAGTTTACATGAACAGTGTGTTCTCTCTGCCTCATGGTTTGAATGCTAGTGTTGCCCCTCGCTGGTGCAAGCTTGCAATTACTACCTACGACAATTTACATACAGACTTCAACACTGTTTTGCATTTTTGTCATCTCAGTATCAGTCACCATAACAGTTGAATAGCTCTCCTGTCTGCAGAATTACCTTGTTAAAACATGGCTATCCATATTTAATATGTTAGTTTGCAAGTGTTAAGCATCGGCTTCTTTGAATATCAAACATGACAGGGTAAATAAAAGGTTGCATATAGCCTGGAAGGCTTTTTCAGCACCAACAAAGACATCCAGTTATCAACACTTTGACCCATCCTACAGCATAACAGTGCTCAGATTCATGTGGTCTAAAACAGCAGGTAGGCCAACAGTCACACTAAGACAGCTGCTTACTGTGCTGTCGCTGCAGGCCCCTGGGGCCGAAGCAACCATCGGAGCGGAGTGACATACACCCCTGGTTCTCCACAGCTGAGCCTGGCCTGGCCATAAAAAGGCAACCACGCCACACTCATCTCACTCCCCACGGAGGAGGGCCAGCACGGGGCTACTAACAGCAACAACACTCAGATAAGACGACAGTTTAAGAAGGGATATATTCCCGGTATGTTGACACCACAGTGACTCATCTAAATAGTACACTTTTGGTTGTGGTGTTTATTATGCAATTATACACTACAGCACAATTGCACCCTTTAGTGCAACATTTTACCAAAACAGGGAACAGTGCTCATTTACTGGAAAGCTACCAACATGTCGGGCCTACTGAAGTGAAATCTGGGTTTACTAAGCCTACTCGAACGGCTGACTAGATTCTTACAGGAGTACAGACAAACAGCATGAAAGGTGGACTATGAAAAAATTAAATTTAGTCTAAAAGTGGCTAAAAAATGACACATCTAAGAACGTAATGTATTGTGGTGTGTGCTGTCAGTGTCCTCAACTAGACAAGAAGTGTAGCCTGTTTCTAATTGGAAACAATATGGTCAGGAGACACACAAGTGGACAACGCAAGTATCCCAGTTTTAACATTTGGGCTACCAAAAGTGTACTTTGGCCACCAAATTTAGGGACTTGGTGGCCTGTAGAGCCAGTGCCTTAAAGGCACAGTTCACCCCAAGATCAAAAATACATATTTTCCCCTTGGCCTATAATGGATGATGTCATTTACCTGCAGACACAGATGTTTTTAAGGATAATGTGTAATGTGCATATTGCACAGAGCAAAGTTTCACACGTTTCAGTGGCATTTAAAATACAATTTGGCTATTGTAGAAAGTGATTAAGAGCTTCAAGTGACTCTTAAAATACATGCATTACTTTTTCAGACAATGTTTAACAGGAGCAATCAATAAAATGTGCTTAATGCTACGCTGTTTCCGTACTGTCCGACGAGTCGACTAGTCTAAATTAAGAGATATCCCTAGTTGTGAGCAGTTTCATGTAGGAACTACTTTCTTTCTATCAGAAAGAAGGTAGTTCTGGTAGAATCTAAAGTAGCTCAGGTAGTTTCTACTGCAGAAAGAGTGTGGTCCCCACATGAAACTGCTCCCAACAAGGTCTGTGGAGTGGACACCAGTTTTGAATTTTTAAATGTATTTCTATGGCACCCGGACCACCACAAGCTGAGTGTCATTTAATCCCATTATACTCAACACAAGGCAGACATCTCTATGGGAATATCTACAAAACTCTGCAACTCACACCAAAAAAACCTAGGTGGATAAACAGTCTCTTCAAGTACTATTTTGTATGCAGGACCTGTTTTCATACTGTTGTATCTCTAGTTTTTCTTATGTAAAAGATATCTACTTCTTCCACTCTGTCCAGCTGAAGTGTCCTTGACCAAGTCAGTGAACTTCCACAGGGTCAAATAACACTGTCCCTGACTGAGCCTGCAGTCTGGATACTGTCAGGTTATTAGAGCAACAAACTTATCAATAAGTCTTGTACTGGAAATACAGGATAACATACAGAAGTCGGTGCCACCCAGTAAGCTTGTTTCCGTGTTATGTCTCAGGCTTTTACCACCAGGCACAATTTCAAATACCAAGCAATGTGCTCCTACGTCTGCTCCTGCATTCCTCTAATTCCTGCTCCTGCAACAGGAGTTACAGTTAGCTAGAAGTTATAATAAACATTTGCATGATGATTCAGGCCATGAGAGCACAGTGAGGCCTCAGTCTGGAGCTGCTTTAGGAAAAAAAAGTCATTGTCAAATCCATGTTTGGTCCACGATAGTATTCAAATGTGGTAGGTAATGCTGGATCATAGCTCAGATACAATGCTAGGCCCAAAGCCACACACACAGATGAAGTGTCATTATGAGCTAATGAGCAGCATACTTATTATGATAATGACACAATAACGCGACATGGTGAAAATTGTTTTAGCAACTTCTGTCTAGCTAGCTTAATCAACTTTAACGGCTCACTTTCAAAATGTCCATTAAGTGCTATGAAGGCCGTGTCATTCGCTAATGTTTATAATAACGGCTGGAACAAAAGCGGTCCTTCTTACCGCCTATGAACATAAAAGTCATGTCATGTTTAAAACGAAGCTCGTAACGTTATTTTCCTGCCCTACCTTCATACGTTACTGCTGCTGTCAATCTGTCCTCCGCTCTGAGAAAATAACGAGCTTAAAAAAAAACAGGCCGATTCAGTTTAAGTCAACTTACCAGTTCTTGTCTTCACCAGGTGATCAAGATATTATTGAGTACAACGCGTTATAACCGTAGAAATCGATCTGAAATTAAAGTTTGATGCCGCGGAGCTCGTCGGCCTCCTCTGCGCCATGATGCCATGCACTGTAAAATGTTGCATTCACGTGCTGTCGGAAATCAGAGATGCCAGGTTTGTGTGACACAAACAGCGAACAGGCAGTAACCAGAAGTGTTTTTAACTAAGTACAAATACTTCGTTACTGTTTTAAGGCTGAACGATTTTGACAAAAAATATCTAATTGTGATTATCTCGACTGATGTAGCAATTGCAGTATGATTTACTATAGTAGAGGGAATTTTTACATCATTATTCTCATTTTCATTGAAAAACATTAAAAGATTATGGTGTGATTTTCTGCACCGAACAAATATGTTTTCTTAAATCTGTAGAATATGTGTAGGTCAGATCATCTCTGCAGCACCACGATGTTTACTTTAAAATGGTAAACTGACACATATTTTGTCTTTAATAAATAGTGTGCCTCCTTTGATTTTAAAATTGCAGTAGGCCATAATGCTATTTCGATTACTTGTTCAGTCTTACTACATTTTTAACACAAATATGTGTTACATTTTCAAAACAGGCTTGTTATTTTAGTTTTAATGCATTCAAGGGGAATTATCGTTGATTTATATTTTGCATCATTGCGCACCACTTTCCCAGCATGAAGACTGATTTCACTCTAAACAGCATGAACAATAACACAATAAAGATAATTCCTTTTGTATCCATCAGTGCATATCAAGCATGACAGACGTAAAATGACAAAAATGACAAAATAAGACTTAAAGACGTAACAAGATATGTAACAAGATGAAAAAGTCATAAAAGATGTCACGAGACGAAAGATGTGACAAGATGTAAAAGATATGACAAAAAGATGCAACAAGACAAAAAAAAAGATGTAACAATACAAAAAAGACACGAGACAAAAAGATGGAACAGGACAAAAAAAACTACGTAAAGGACATAACAAGACAAAAAAAGATGCAACAAGACAAAGAAGTTATAACAAATGAACATAAACATAAAAGACAGAAGTTGTAAGAAGTTAGAAAGAACATAAGATGAAAATGACAAAAAGACGTAATACTACTTTTTACTTATATGTTTGAGTGAGCCTGTGTTTTTTTCACTTTTACTTGACTAAAGAACTTCAATCAGTACTTGTTCTATCTGCACTTCTACTTGAGTAAAGTTTTTTTTTTTGCGACCTTTGACATTAACTAGTGTAAAGCTTGTCTTATTCCCTTTAGATTCTGTATCACAACAAAATTAAAGAAATATCTTTAAATATTTACTGCACCAAGGAACAAACAAGACATAGTGGTTATTTTACGCTTTGTTCATTCACTTGGGTCCTACCCACATAATCAGCTGTGCTGCTCGTCCCACAAATACAGGACGTTTACAAATTAGACATCATTGTGATGGGAAATGAACAGGCTTTCCAACAATATAAGATACAACAGTGAGAACAGAGATATGATCGACCAAACACAGATTTCCTAACTTTTTTTTTGGACTTATTATTCCTTTCCTTGTTTTTCACTCATGGTGTCTGCTCTTGATTTCTAACACAAGTCCTGCTTTTTATCTGCCTTCCCCATAGATGTGTATAAAATCTGCCATATAATTAGAACTGTGTGCTTTTAACCCACTATGTTGTTCTTGAAAGAAAGATAAACTTGCTTGTATGTGACAAAGAGGAATGTACCCTACGTTAACCTGCAACAAAAATATTCTGTTAAAGAATCACACGCTTTACCTCACATCGCAGAATTTCAATAACTGCTTAAAGGGACACCCACAGATTTCCCCCTGGCCTGTGGTGCTGATGCAGAGTTTTGGAGACATCGACTACAGAGATGTGTACTTTCTCTCCATAATAATGGGGCTAAATGGCAGTCAGCTTGTGCTGCTTATTCCATAAAACTACAGGCGTGTGTTGTTTCCAAATGAATGACAGACAACGACCAGATATCTTTGCACACTTTTACAAATGTTAACATGAGGCAGAAAGATGTGTTGAAGGTCAAAACTAACACGCAAACAAGAGGGGAATTCAGTCAAAGACACGAAAGGGACTTTTTTGAGGATGCTCCTTGATGCACTTGTATCTTAAAATCTTCTTAATGTGGGAGGAAACAGAAGATGCATGTCATCTCTAAAATTGATAATGCATTGATGTGATGGTATCTTGAGGTTTAAAGTGGCCCCCAGTATGCAGCAGTCGTGTCAACTCCAAGTATCGCAGCAGGATGCAGGCAGTGCTCTGTACTGATTAAACTTCTTAACTCTAGTAAAAGTTAAAAAGTACAGCCTTTGAAAGACATTTAGAGTATTAAAAAAAACAAAATAACCATCTGAAGGACATATAACAAACTGAACCATCTTTTACATTGTTTGCATCTTGTGTAGTCATTTTTGTCTTAATACATCATTTTCAGCTCTTTTCATCTTGTTGCGTGTTTTTTGGTCTTTTTTGTCTTGTTATGTCTTCTTCAGTTGGTTTCATCTTGTCACGTCGGTTTTGTCTTGTTACATCTTTTGGCACATTTTTGTCTTGTTTGGACTTTTGCATCATTTTCATCTTATGTCTTTTTTGTCGTGGTAGGTCTTTTTCATGTTGTTACATCTGTTTTCATCTCATTATGTCTTTTTGTCCCATTATGTCTGTCATGCCTCATATGCAGTGATGGATACACTTTTCTATATTACTGGCCTATCCATTTAGGTTGAACTCACACAATAATGCAAAACAAAAAGATTTTAAAAATTAGCCTTAAATGCATTAAACTAAAGTAACAAGCCTGTTTTGAATACGTAAGGAGTAGAAAGTACAGATATTTGTGTTAGAATGTAGGAAGTAAAAGTAAAAAGTTGCCAGAAGAATAAAAACTAGAGTAAAGTGCACATACCTGAAAAATTTACTCAGACACAGTAACAAAGTATTTGTATCTTTGTGAGATGCTAATTGGTAAATGTCAAACAATATTGTATTGAGCTATCTTTAAGTGTATGTGGGCAACATTACAAAGTGGGCTGGCAGAGAGAAACACACCCTGTGTTAGAGTCAGCTGTGTCTCTGTTACCACAAATTTAAGAGTTATTATGAGGACGTCCTCTCAGAATATTAAGCAGCACACTCAGCGAGACAGGGAACTGTCACTGCTGTCCAGAAGACAATGAATAACACCTACTGTCCTCATGTCAACTTTGACTTCACAGCGAGATTCCTGCCTCCTGTCTACTTCTTAGTATTCATCGTTGGTCTGGTAGCCAATGGATGGGGATTGAAGTCTCTGCTGCAGAAATGGAAGAAGCTGAAGATCATCAATGTTTTTGTTCTCAACCTTGGACTCGCTGATGTTTTGTACCTGCTCACACTCCCATTTTTGATTGTTTACTATCATATGGAGAAAACATGGATCTTTGGAACTACTTTCTGCAAGATAACAAGACTCTGCTTCAACCTGAATCTGTACGGCAGCATCGGGTTCCTGACTTGTATAAGTGTGTACAGATACCTGGCCATTGTTCATCCAGTCAGAGTGATGGGAAGGTTAACTCTGACTCACTCTGTGGCTATCTCCATCACAGTTTGGCTGTTGGTGAGTGTTCAAAATCTACCAGACATGTTTTACATCAAAACATATCGAAAGAAGCCTGAAAAATGCTTTGAAACGACCATTAAGGACTATGTTGAGGATTACTTGAAATACAGTCTTGGACGCACACTCACTGGGTTTTGTGTCCCATTCCTCATCACACTGGGCTGCTATGGACACATGGCTGTGGTTTTATGGACAATGAAGAGAACTGATAAGATTCAGAAACAGAGAAGTTTGAAGTTGTTGTTCATCTTGATTCTGCTCTTCTCTGTGTGTTTCATCCCATATCATGTATTCAAGAACCTCAACCTGTGGTTAAAAGTGCTGTCCAAACAGAAGAATTGTCATGAATGGTTTAACAGAGTCTATATTGCTAAACAGATAAGTCGTGGCCTTGTGTGTCTGAACAGTGCTCTCAACCCTCTGGTTTACCTCCATGGAAATGAAGACGTTCCTGCTCAGTTCAGACAGCTGCTGCAACGAGCTCGTCAGATGTTCAGCCGTTTGTTTCTGTCAAAGTCCAGCTGTGAACCTGTGGAACAAACTGCAACTGAAACTGAAGTTTAAACTGACTAAATGTGTTGGTAATTCTGTTTTAAATAGTTAATAACTGCTGTGTGCCTGTATTAACCTTGTAGATGAAGTTCAATGTTCAAATAGCTTAAACAGCTGATCATGCATTTTTTTTTAGCTTGTCAGCAGCATCTTCATCAATATTGTAAATACTGTATAATGCTTCAAAAAGGAATTAATTTCATTTTTCATTTTGTGTGTATCATAATACTGTTACCATGTTCAGGAATTGGTCTAAATAAACAGAAAACTCAGGTAAACCACTACTCTTGATGGGTCACTGTCCTCTTTCAGATCAGGTTTGTGGAGACTTTATGTAGTTGTTGGTGGGGAAGCCCAGTGCAGTGCATGTTCTCAATTGGTTCAGAGCATCATGTAGACAGTCTCCTGCTAATACAATATAGTCATGATGTTGTTTATGTTTACTAGTGATACAGACAGGTAGGTACCTTATTTATCCCTGAACCACACATATACAGTATATTTAAATACCAGTGGGCCTCATGCAAGAACTGCTCATACAAACAGATTAGTTCTTAAGTGATGTGTAGGAGTAATTTAAAAGAACTTGTGGCATTCACCAATTTTCTCAACAATTCACAATGACCAGATATCTTTGCACACTTTTACAAATGTTAACACGAAGAGGAGACTTTTTTGAAGATGCTTCCTGATGCACTTTTATTATTCTTAGAATCGTGTGGGAGAAAACAGAAGATGCATATCATCTCTAAAATCTTTAATGCAATGTTATGACACCATCTTGAGGTTTAAAGTGGCCCCCAGTATGCAAAAGTAAAGTCAACACCAAGTATCAAAACAGGATGCAGGCATTTGTGGTGTGACATTACACTGAACTTGTCCTCTCTTCTATGTGAATAGACAGAAAGGCAGAGGTGGCAAAAGTACACAGTCTTTATTCAAGTAAAAGAAGAGAAACTTGTGCAGAAAGACTGAAGTAGAAATACTGATTCAACTGCTTAAATCTAATAAAAGTTAAAAAGTACAGTCTCTGAAATTTATTTAAAGTATAATAGAACAAAAATAACCATCTGAAGGACATATAACAAACTGAACCTCCCCTTTTCTCTGAAGTTGAGTCTCCCTCTCGTCTGTTTCGTCTTTCACCTTTTATGTCGTTTACATCTTGTGTAGTCATTTTTGTCTCAACACATCATTTTCCACGCTTTTCATCTTGTTATGTCTTTTTGATCTTTTTTGTCTTGTTTGGACTTTTGCATTGTTTTCATCTTGTTATGTCTTGTTACATCATTTTCATCTTGTCTTTTTTGTTATGGCAGGTCTTTTTCATGTTGTTACGTCTTCTACGTTGTTTTCGTCTCAGTATGTCTTTACGTCCATCATGCCTGATATGCAGTGATGGATAAACCAAGGAATCATCTTTTCTATGTTATTGGCCCATCTATTTAGGTTGAACTCAGTCTTGATGTTGGGGAAAAAAATCAATAATTCCCCTCAAATAGATTAAAACTAAAGTAACAAGCCTGTTTTGAAAATGTAAGGAGTAGAAAATACAGATATTTGTGTTAGAATGTAGGAAGTAAAAGTAAAAAGTTGCCAGAAGAAAAAAAATTAAGTAAAGTGCACATACCTGAAAAAATTACTCACACACATTAACAAAGTATTTGTAATTAGTTACTTTCCACCTTTGTTGACAGGAACTGTCTGAGATGCCAAACTTTTACTTTAAATGTCAAGCAATATTGTACAGAGCTATCTTTAAGTGTATGTGGGAAACATTTCACAGTGGGCTGACAGAGAGAAACACATCCTGTGTTAGAGTCAGCTGTGTCTCTGTTACCACAAATTTAGTTATTAACAGGAAGTCCTCTCAGAATATTAAGCAGCACACTCAGCGAGACAGGGAACTGTCACTGCTGTCCAGAAGACAATGAATAACACCTCCTGTCCTCGTATCAGCTTTGACTTCACAGGCAGATTCCTGCCTCCTGTTTACATCTTAGTATTCATCGTTGGTCTGGTAGCCAATGGATGGGGATTGAAGTCTCTGCTGCAGAAATGGAAGAAGCTGAAGATCATCAATGTTTTTGTTCTCAACCTTGGACTTGCTGATATTTTGTACCTGCTCACACTCCCATTTTTTATGGTTTACCACTTTATGGGGAGTAAATGGATCTTTGGAGCTACTTTCTGCAAGATAACAAGATTCTGTTTCAGCCTGAATCTTTACGGCAGCATCGGGTTCCTGACTTGTATAAGTGTGTACAGATACCTGGCCATTGTTCATCCAGTCAGAGTGATGGGAAGGTTAACTCTGACTCACTCTGTGGCTATCTCCATCACAGTCTGGCTGTTGGTGAGTGTTCAAAGTCTACCAGACATGTTTTACATCAAAACACATGGAAACAAGCCTGAAAGATGCTTTGATACCACCAGTAAGGACTATGTTGAGGATTACCTGAAATACAGTCTTGGATGGACACTCACTGGGTTTTGTGTCCCATTCCTCATCACACTGGGCTGCTATGGACACATGGCTGTGGTTTTATGGACAATGAAGAGAGCTGATAAGATTCAGAAACAGAGAAGTTTGAAGTTGTTGCTCATCTTGATTCTGCTCTTCTCTGTGTGTTTCATCCCCTATCATGTATTGAAGAACCTCAGCCTCTTCACAAGAGTTCTGTCCAAACAGAAGAATTGTCATGAATGGTTTAACAGAGTCTACATTGGTAAACAGATAAGTCGTGGCCTTGCGTGTCTGAACAGCGCTCTCAACCCTCTGGTTTACCTCCACGGAAATGAAGACGTTCCTGCTCAGTTCAGACAGCTGCTGCAACAAGCTGGTCAGATGTTCAGCCGTTTGTTTCTGTCAAAGTCCAGCCGTGAACCTGTGGAACAAACTTCAACTGAAACTGAAGTTTAAAGTGACTAAATGTGTTGGTAATTCTGTTTTAAATAGTTCTATTAATAATTGCTGTGTGCCTGTATTAACGTTATAAATGAAGTTCAATGTTTAAATAGCTTAACCTCTTAAGCCCGGTCGGCCCACGGGTGGGCCGAAAAAACCGGAAGTACAGTACAGTAAAAAAAAAAAGTAGTAAAACAGGACAACGGTATTTACTTTCAATTGTTGATCAAAGTTTATATTCTAATGTTCACAAAAAAAGGTGGGATGTGCATATTAGTGCAAACGTTAGTATTTAGAGATGATTTTAAACCTTGATGTTGTGAAATCCGCGACAAAAAGCGACATTTAAAATGTGTGCTCCGAGGAAATCAATCATTTGCATCATCGAACACGGTTCGGTGCGGCCATTTTTGTAGTCCTTTGAAAGGGCAGGAGCAACTGAATCGAATGACACCAAGCTTTCTATGGACTACAATACCCAGCAGAGATTAAAGCCCTGCCCAAAGGTGCAGCGTACATGCCTTGCAGTGCGCCGTAACGAACGGTGCACGCTAGATGGCGCCAGCTCCCGGTCTCAAGCTGTTTTTAGTTAAATTTAGGCACAAGGTAAATGTTATACCCAGAAGCTTCAGTAGATGGCAGTATACCAGTCTAATGGACATAAATTGTATTTTCCAGCCAGTTTCCACTGGAAGTGAAAAGTGATCCATTTGGCACAATTTGGGACAAAGTGTGCCATTGTGCCTGTGCCCTTTGCCCTTTGTTCAAATTATATCAAATTTGATAAATATGTAGTCTAGGAGTTGCTGAAGGTAATCAATGCAATCTGTCTGCATGGAATCATTGTTGGCATAGTGTTATCCTCTGTCAAATAGGGGGGGAAATCAGGCGAGGATAGAAATTTCACATTTCTCCTCTGGTTTATTCCAGTTTACTCAGGCATAGTGACAGACACAACATTTTTTACACTGGGAATACATTCTCTGAAGTCCCTAGATGTCCAAGGACACCAAGAACATGCATATGAACTTTTTTATAGTGGAGTAATTATTCATTTACTTTGGGTATGTCTTTTTAGGCGTTTTTTCTGAAAATATGGCCAGGGCTTAAGAGATGTTCAGCCGTTTGTTTCTGTCAAAGTCCAGCCGTGAACCTGTGGAACAAACTGCAACTGAAACTGAAGTTTAAAGTGACTAAATGTGTTGGTAATTCAGTTTTAAATAGTTCTATTAATAACTGCTGTGTGCCTGTATTAACGTTATAAATGAAGTTCAATGTTTAAATAGCTTAAACAGCTGATCGTGCATTTTTTAGTATGTCAGCAGCATCTTTATCAATATTGTAAATATTGTATAATGCTACATAAAGGAATTAAAAGGAATTCTCTTTAACATCAGCACCAGCATGACTTAATGTGGCACTGTTAGGTCTGCTGCATAACTCACCCACTTCCCTTCCACATGCAATATTGTATGTTTACTCTGTTAAATCTTTTTGCTGCTAATATTCTGTGCAATCCAACATACCCCTCTGTGCAATCTGCCTCTGCAAGGCAACACAGTTTACATTTGTCTTATCTTTAATGCTACATGCCATGTGTGTATTTTACAACTGTATGTGCAATTATCTTGTGCAGCTATTAGTATATACCTATGTATACGCTTATATATCCATATATCCCTCTTTTTCCACATATGCACAAGTGAAAGGTGGATATATTGTAAATAGTCTTGTGTGTACAGTCCTGTCAAATTTAGTACTTTACATTTTATATTCTTTAGACTTTATATTTTTAAATCTTATAGGTACATATTTTCTATTTTTTATCCTAATTTTTATAAGCATCTTATTGTCACTTCCAATCTGTACAGCTTGAGCTGCTGTGACATGCAAATTTCCCCAGTGTGGGATCAATAAAGTTTATCTTATCTTATCTTATCTTAATTTTGTTTTTCATTTTGTGTGTATCATAATACTGTTACCACATTCAGGAATTGGTCTAAATAAACAAAAAAACTTGTGATGGGTCACTGTCCTCTTTCAGAACAGGTTTGTGGAGACTTTATGTAGTTGTTGGCGGGGAAGCTCAGTGCAGTGCATGTACTCAATTGGTTCAGAGCATCATGTAGACAGTCTCCTACTAATACAATATAGCCATGATGTTGTTTATGTTTACTACAGATCAGAGCCGGCCCTACCCAATGTGGTGCCCTAGGCGAGATTTCATATGGCGCCCCCCTCCATCACTTACAAAAGAAATTGAATAGCATTGTTTTTACCATTGTCTTTAAATTTATAAGATAACATGTCACCCACTTTACATGCTTAACAAATTACAAATAAATACAAAAAAATCTGAAATACAATATAAATACCCTTACCACATTTTTTCTGATATACATATTAGATTAGATACAACTTTATTGTCA
>JAJHUR010077434.1:0-16578 GCA_027495735.1 Lutjanus campechanus | reverse complement strand
CCACAGTGGTGTAGTCACTTAAAAGTTAATAACACCATAAATTACTTTTGCTATTCAGTGTCAAGAGCATTTTGTTTTGCAGGAGTGACAGACCAACTGAATTTGTGGCATTTTGAGATACTGGGCATTAGCAGATGTCTGCACTCACAAAGCCAATTAATTTTTTAAAAAGTTTGCAGGCACATCTGCAGGCAGTCCCGTCAGTGTGGCTACTGTAGAACAATGTTAACGCTCCCACTTGTGAGTTTTGGCAAGGTAGTGAAATGCTCATATGAGCACTATACTAGCTCTCATGCACCCTGAACTTTTAGCCTGACTTTCCCCAGTTACTATTGTCTTCCCTAAATTTTCCTCCTATCCTAAATGGCCGAAAATCTAATTCAAAAACATTACTTGCTAGCATTGAATTATATATTATGATATAATATATAAAATGCAGTTGAATGATGCAGCTTTTGAAATTCTGTACCCTACTTTCTGTTAGTTGCCAGTCACATTCTACAATTTATTGCATAACCCAATGTATTTTTATATTTCATTAGGTAATAAAAATTCCACTGAAAAACATGTTTATAGCTAAGGTAACCACATATATTAGATAGTAATGTGCATAAAATAATGGAATTATACATCACTCTTAGTTGTTTTGATATTACCATTATATATAGGCCATTGACCACCCTGCGGTGGACCACTATTTGTAGCTGCCTCTAACAAATTTATTTATTTAATTTATTTATTTATTTATGTTCAGCTAATTAAACTAGCTAATCATCAAGACCGCTGGGAAACGCAAGTTTAGGTTATGCAGACCAGCTTAGATAAAGAGACACTGTTTTCCTTCCAACTGACTTGCTCGAGACGGGAGCATGCACTGGTCAGCAGGGATGACAAGTGAACACAAAGACTGCAGAACCAGAAGAATCACATGTGTCTTCAAGACATTACTGACCATGAGGATCAGGCAACTAAAGATTAAGGAAATGATATGAGTTACACGCCTTTAGGACTATCTGATGTAGCTCTATTGTTTACATATTGGTCAGTGCAAACAAGAGTATCTGGCCAGACTTGCTGAGGATGCCTTACTTCAAACTCCTCCACAATCATCCTAACTGAGCTCTCAGCTTCAGAAAGCACATAAGTTATTTCATCGTTTCTAAAATTTCTAAAGTCATTACCTGTAATGTAGTGTCATATTCTTTATTAATCATCCTTGACTTATTTGAATCAATTTTAAAATTGACTTGATATCAATTACATGTCAGTGGAGAATTTTTTATATTATGCCTTGTTGTCATTAGAAGATATAATACTCAGACAATTTGCCTCTATGCCATGTGGACATCAAAACAAATATCAGAAAATGCCAGAAGGAATTTGACGAGAAAACTCCTAGAAATCTTCAAAGGTTCAATAATACTGGTTTGCCTCTTTACTGCGGTGCACAGGCCTGGCCTTGCCCGCATATCTTGAGAAATTCAAATCCAATTTTATGCGGTCTTCCTCTTAACCATCCGTGAAACTTAAGATGTCACTTTCATAAATCGCAGCCAAAAGCTAACCATGGTAATGCTTAGAGTGACATAGAGGAAGATTTTTTTGGCTTTAGTGCACTTTGTGGTAGAGGAGTCTGTGACAGATGTTGAGAGAGGATGTTCATCTTCACACTTTTCTCATGACTATGAATTGTGGTTTAGCATGTGCCAAGTAGAAATGAACCTCTCTCTTTAACAGCTCCAAAGATCTATGAGCAATAAAAATATTCATATCAACAACAACATCAACATATTTAGTAGTGAACAGAAATAAGCAATAATAAGCAATAATAACCCCAAAATAAATGCAAATAAAGCTATAATCAACACAGACCATATGGTCAGTTGCAGGACACAGGCAACATATATTGTCTATACATGTAGTGGTTCATATTATGTTCATAATCAGGGTTGAGATGGTGTTTGATGTTACAATCATCCGATTAAGCTTAGTATTTTAAATTTTTGCTTCTGTACAGACTGGTACAGACTACATCTGAGCCTGGGCTAAGGTACAAAATCAGCCTGATGCATTTGCTATTGAAGCTGCAAGTAAAGCTCATTTGTCACTGTCATCACCATGTGGACTTAAATGTGACTGAATCATCTATCACTATTAGATTTCTCTGCCTATTTGGTATTCATTAAAAATCAAATTGCTTCTTACTTTCAAAAATAATAAGATGAAACCTTACTCAAAAATGACACAAATCAGTCAGGGAGAAACTGTACAGAAAGGCAAATAATATCAATATTAATCAATAATATTACGACAAATAAGATAATACTTTTCTGATCATTTTCAGACAAGACAAGTTCTGGATTTTCTAAATAAATGGAATCCAGCTATACTGAATGCAACACTGCGGTCTCCAGAGTCCAAAAGGTAAAACAGGATCCTGACACTCATGTCAAGCTTTGAAGTGTCTGTCCAAAAAGCAGAGGTGGTATTATTGCTGGTAACAGTATGATTATTTGGATGCCAGCAAGGAGCAGTGTGTAAATATTCTGGCATTTACATATGGGTGCATATTATGCTATGCAGAACTAGGGTTGCATTATATTATTATGGTAAAATAAACATATTGCAAGTATTTGACCAGATATTGCATATGATTCATGATTAGTGGGAATGCCCATTTTTGTACCACAATTTTCTTCTTCAGTGTAAAAAGAAATTAAAATCACAATAATGTGACATTTGTTGCAGTCAGTACCAAACAAACATGATTTCTTGCATCTGGAGAGCAAGATTTGTAGGCCAGGCAACCAGCAGCACTACAGTACTTAATTGTAATGCTGTTTTGTCACACGTTTTAACTTTCTCAAAGAAAGCTAGCTTCTGTGATTTGGATACTGCACTTAGCCATATTGCGATTTTGATAATATTTCAATTAATTGTGCGAAATGAGGAATGGTGGAACAGTATTTTTCACCCATCTTGGCTGTAAACATCACTCTTGGGCAATGTTCAGACTGCAGCCAAAAGTATTCCAAATTTGATTTTGTTCACATTTGTTCACAGATGACTGAGATGGGGTTTTTTTTCATGACAGTGCAAATGGCACAAATCACATGGAATCTGATCTTTTCAAGTCTCACTTGGACCATTTGGACCACATGTGCCCCTAAATCAAATACAGGTCAGATTTTTTTTCAATGCGAGCTCAGTTCATATCCAAATTTGTGCAAGTTTTATGTCACTCACTCATGTCCTCTTGTGAGGAGAAATCTGTTTCAGTGAAACCATTCATGCCACAATCCCACCACTTCCGGCAGTAGCACCCATTGCTCCCAAAACAGCTAAAAATGTGGCTGTCTTTCCCCTCATCCTTGTTCTCATTATCACATGCTCACAGATTTGCTAGCTTTCACTCCACATCAACTTGGAAATGTAACCGTAAATGCCTTGTTTAGTTTAGTACGACAGCGTGCTGCGTGTGAAATCATTGTTATTGTTCTTTTGCACATGCAGGTTCAGGACAGTGACTGTTCACAACAGAATCTGAGACTGGCCACATTTAAGAAATAATGTGAACAGCCAAATGAAAAAATCTGATCTGAGTAATAAATCTAAATTGAGCACTAAGGCTTGCAGTGTGATCGTAGCTTAAGAGGCCAGGCAGAACAGTTTTTTTCACCTATCTTGGCTTAAAACATCGCTCTTGTTTAAGAGAACCACAGTGAGTAGGAAATCAACCTAAAAATTTAAATCAGGTAACTGCACAGATTTTACAGCATCTGAAGTAGAGCCAGACAATATGGCCTATAAACATCTCAATATTTTCAGTAGAAATATTTTGTAAAAAAGACACACACACAAAAAAAAAAAAAAAAAAAAAAAAAACATAGTTAGGGCAGCTTGATATGGAAAGAATCAAATATTACAATATTTTTGACCAAATACCTTGATACTGATATTGTAACTATCTTCACCCAAAATAATGGACCAGTTAAAACAGTCTCGTAAGATTAGAAAATTGAATCACTTTACTGTAATGCAGCCTTTAAAACCAGGAAAAGACAACACTTATGTCATATCATTTAATGATATGAAAAATCTAAGACGATCTAGTCTCATATTACAATATCAATATACTGACCAGCCCTAATCACAACAAAGCTGAAAGAGAAAAAGGGAATAGGAGCAGTAAGGTGACAGTAAGTAATGTGAGCTCCCCTATTCTGTGTCAAGCGCAGTAGGTGTGAACAAGGGCCACCTGTGCCATGATGCCAAGGCAGCATGGTCACTCCGGCTCTCCCTCCTCCATCTGCGTCTGCTGTGCTGGCATGTATACAACACAGCCACCTCTGTCTGGCACACCACTGCCACCATGCACCTGTCTCCAGAGAGCTCGCACTACATGATGACAGGACGACGGTTCTGCACGCCAGCGAGCTCCCCAATCAATTAGACAAGGTGTGTGCGACACAGGAGGCCAATTAGAAGACAGCCAACACAGGTTGAGAGGGTTTTGTGGCTCCCCGGATACACAAAGAGACTACACAGCTCTGTTGTTCCCTCTTAAGAAAACCTGACAGCTCCTCCTACCATAATTTTAAATACCGAACCATCCCTGTCGGTATGATACCAATAAAATCAACTATTACAGAGGGGTTGCCAGGTCTGCAGTCTTGAACTACTTTTAAGTGTTGCCTTGGGTTGAATTTTTTTTGTCCGCTGGTTGGGTAGACATATTCTGCACAATATTTACATGAATAATATCTATAATGCCATATTCTTGAACCCATATTTTAATTGAAATAATTCATCTATATCAGCATGTATACACATGTGAAGAGAAGACGGAAAGGGGTAGGGAAAGCAATAAGACAAAGCAACAGGTTAGTTTTCTGCATCAGTGAATTGGTCTACGTATTTGCAGAGATATATTGTATTATTGATAATATGCTATATCTATCTATAAATGTTTTTAATGCTAGCAAACTAAACATTGTGGTGTTACTATGTACATGTTACAATTATGGATGTGTATTGGCAAGAATCAGACCATACCAGGAGTTATGATTATATATACAGCTATATTATAATCAAGGCGTGTTATTGAGGTTATATTTTCAATCTAATTTCAGGAAAACTTTCATAGTATAAACTAGAAAGAACACAGTACCATATAGATAAAAGTTTGTTTGTTTTTTCAAAAAAGTTACTGTTTTTGCAATCATAAGAGTGGAGATTGATAAGACTGCTATCAATCAGTCAGAAGTTTTAACCCCTGGAGCAAATTTTTGCATGTATCACAATATCATAATACAGTGTTTTTGAGAATTAATACAGGATCACATAATGTCGCAATACTCAGGTGTAACAATTTTTTCATGCCTAATTACAATACCATTTGGCATTAACAACAATTCTGTAAAAGCAGTGTATATGGTTTAACAGGGGTATATTTTAAGTTTGGTATTGGTTTTATTGGCTGTTGGACTGGTTTTCTCACACAGACCTGGCAACCCTGTATTACAGTCACACAGGTTTTAAGGATGCAATGCTGCCTAAAGGATTTAGCATCTGCCATTCATCGTTAGCCAGCTAATGGCAACTAGATTGACACCGATTGGAGGACTAAATGAGCCGCTCTACAAAGGGAGATCTGGATATCACACTGTAAATAAAAACTCATCTACAAATCTCGTAATCAAATGGCAGACTTTACACCACTCGTAGATTTGCCAACAAAGAGGTAGCAGTGGAAGGCCACAGGCACTGCCATTCAAGAAGCTGAATTTAGCTACTAGCAGGCTAGCCAACATCCAAACCAATGCTTAAGACAAAAGGACCGATTTAATTTGTTCTGAATAACTTAAACCAGCCAATTCGCATTCTTTATGAGTTAAATTACAACACAAACCCCTTAATAATCAAGTAAAATTAATGGTTAGCTTCAAGCTTAGTTAATTTTTGTTAACGGTGCTACTAAACTGTTACGTAGCTAACCATAGCTAGTTGGTATACTATCTAGAGAGGAACCCCAGACCCGCGAGAGGTCTCGCGAGAATGATGATTTTAACACAAATCGTGATCTTTCCCTAATCAAGCGTTTTCTGTTCTTAAACCTACGCCGATCTCAACCACAGCGTTGCAACATTTTCAAACAATGAATCTGTGCAACTTACACCATAAAAAGTGTGTAGAAGTCTCACGAGAATTTCACCAATGTAGGGTTCCCTTCAAGACACGACCGCTGGTTGATTGGTAAACCGAAGCTAGCCAACTTGTCAGCGAACCTAGGCAAGGTTCACAACCAAAGCGACAAGCTAGCAGTATTTCTAGCACATATTAAGCTCTGTCCGTCGTCAGAAAACAGCGAAACACAGTCTGCTAACTAGCTACCTACTTGTTTGTTTTGGAGGGCGCCATGTTCACGATCCTCCATCACGGGATAGAAGAGGAAGCTACTAAGCTAACGGTGTTAGCGCCTCTAGCTGCTGGCTAGCTAGCCGCAGTGTTGTCATTGAGCGTGTGCCATTTTCATAAGAATAAAAATCAAACTCACCTTTGCTACAGTGTCACTAACACACAGCGCTGCAGGAAATCCGCCAAGGGTTTAACGCGAGGCAGCTTACATTAGTATTTTTCGGGCAAGTTGAGGCTGAGGATGGTGGTTTGTGTCCAGCTGGCCACAGTACAGCAGCGCTGGGCTGGCAGGTAAACACAGACAGCGCAAACAGCCGAGCCGAGCTGCTGAGCCGAAGGGAGAACTCTAGTGGTGGAATCCGATTACTGCACCTGACATGGGGGACTCGTCAACCGGGATGATTAAAGGGGCAGTGCGCCGATTTTATAAAAGTCAATTAGCCAGTCATGTTGAGCAGTGATTCTCAATCTTTTTCCTTAAGGGATCCCCTTTTTATCATTGAGTAAACTGACGACCCTTAAGTGTTATATTTTATAGATTTTTCATATTTTATTCATTGCAGAATCAGAAATACTTTATTGATCCCTGGGGGGAAATCAGTTGTGTTACAGTTGCTCCCATTCAAGAACAGAACTATATATAAGCATACAGAAAATATAAGAATGGAAATAGAAGTACGCAAAAACACGTGCATTATACAACTATAAACAACAACATACAAAAATAGAAATAAGAGGTTTAAAAATAACAACATATGCAACAATACAAAACATCCTAACACTCTAACATTGCCGAGTTGACTAAGTTATTGACTATTGATAGCTTGGTGCCATACTCACATGCACATGCACAGTGTCTGAACTGGGTGTGTGTGGTGTGGCAGTGTGTAAACGACATTTCGGGATTTTTGGAGACCTGGATTACACCAGATGAGCAGTATGGAGGCATTTTATGTCCCCCCCCCAGTTGTTTTCTTATGTTTGAAATCCGGTCACCATTCACTTACATTGTTTGGGAGATTCTGCAACACTGTTGTCTTGGGTTTTGCTGACTAACAAAATAAACCGGATCCTCAGAGGCATGAGGGTGAGTAGATAATGACTCAATTTTCATTTTTGGGTAAACTATCCCTTTGAAATATTTTACCTGTTGTGATAACTGAGGCACTCACTTGTTGAGTGTTGACTGAGAAAACCTCTCACAATCAACATAAATCTGTTGAACATTTTGCATTCAGTCAAATCCTTCTGATGTTGATTGTGATTTAACTGAATGCAGCCTTTCTTATGGACATTATCATAATCATCCCTAAAGTACTTCTATGCTGGAAAAAGTGGAGTAACTTTACATGCGATAGTGCAATAAATCAAACACAGTTGTCAGGAACCCTGATCTATTTTAGATGTATTTCTTTATTGGCAAATAAGGATAAAATAGAAAATGCTTCATTGTTTTTGTGGATTGACAGATCACACCCTGGATGAAATTAATCACAAGAAGTATTTTTACAATGCTTTACAATAAAGGATCGTATAGCTGTGAGGCTACAGAGCTAAACACTGAATGTAAGAGCCACAAGGTGAGAATACATGCTAATTTAAAAATAGTGCAAAATACAATATTCCATCACTTCCAGTCATTGTATGAGACATAGGCAATGTATAAGATGTTAAACACCAAATGCATGTATATGGGCTGAAAGCTGCACATACACTTTTTTAATTTAGCCAGTGATGTGCAGTAGAGTTGAGCAGAGCATTGCTTCGGGCACAGGAGCGCATAGTTTTTCTACTGAGTGACATTATGTAATTTTGAACTTTGTCTTCACTAAAGCTCTTTAGACTTTTTGACATCCAGAAGGAATGCCACTACCCTGAAACAATATGAATGAACTTCAGACTGGAGTTTAATCTTCATGAAAATCAACATTACAACAAATGAAATTACTTCAAGTAAACAACTACACAATATCTATTATCTGACAAAAAACACTATGTAAACCTTCAGCTTGTCCACATATTATATCAGTAAAGTCTGTTAAAATGGTAAATCAAGTCTATTAATTATAGACATATGTACATTGTACAGTAGATATTGTTAAACACATTGCATTTGACCCAAGTTCTAGGAGCAGAGGGAGAAAAAACTTGCAAATTTACAATATAATTTGAGTGAAAGCTGTATTTTAGTGTTAAAATATCTAAGGACTTAAAGCAGTTTCACACCATGATGTGCATTCTGCAGGTCTTTATCCTCCACTATATCCCTGGTTAACAGGACAGAGGCGCCCTCTTGTGTTGTGCATCAGTTCTCACATTTCACCTGCTGTGATGTTCTTTGCAGACACTGAGCCTTTGTTTGCTTCAAATATCAAGTCTTAAAGAGAAATTAAAACGGACATTTATTCACTGGCATCTTTAATTCAATGCCTTTGGTATCACTCTGTCCATGTGTTCACATTTCACACACCGAAAGAGATAATGATGCTGCTTTCAAGTCACATGAGAAAGATGAGAATACCTTGTTGGCAAATATTACTCAAATCAGAATTCTGTTTGACTTTTTAAATTTCAATTGACCAACACAGAAACTGTCATCAGAACACTTTTTGGCTTGAAAAACTGTATCACTCACTGGGTGAAAGACATCAATTGTTAGTCTGGTTGCCATTGGGCATAAAGCAGCAGCTTCGGCAGCATTATATATTGCAGTCAGCATGCAGCTAATAATTTGGTAATGACTTAGTGTTACGAAAAAAGACAATCAATTTACAGGGGGCCAAAGAGTAGCCTAGGGACCCATGTCCACTGTAATCTGTTGTTGCAAAGTAAGAACTGTAAAAGGTGCAAGGCCTTTGTGATAAATGTAATGAATCCAAAACATGTCTGTCTGTATCTTTATTGTCGTTGTGGTTGAATGATGCTACTTATTGATACTTTGTAACTGTTTGTCCTCCTAAATTGTCCTGTAATGGTAAGTACTGAATCCAAAGACATCTTTCCATAATGTATACAGGATTGTTCTTAACTAAGTAACCAACCAATAACTTGTAATGGTCTGACACCATCTACAATGATATTTGACAAAAATGCACTTTTACTACTATGGTTTTTATCAGCCTGAATACATGTTCTTAATTATAACTGTAGACAAACTGAGTTGAGGTGGTTTAACCTCCACTACATCCCTGGTTAGCAGGATGAAGGTGCCCTCTTGTGTTGTGCATCAGTTCTCACATTTCAGTTGTTAACCTGCTGTAACGTTCACTGCAGAAGGAAAAAACTTCTCTGACTTTTTGAATTCTGATCAAACAACATGGACACATACCCAAATGTACAGAATGTATGTTCATTTAATAATTTATACAGGCTGCACATTTCCATTTGTTGTTGATATGAAAATATTTTGTTGCAAATGCTGAATCACTCAGCTTTTTCCAAGTTTTTATAGTCTGTAATAAATTGTCTTAGTTGTACACAGGGTAAGGCAAGCAAGGCAAGTTTATTTGTAGAGCACATTTCAACAACAAGGCAATTTGGTTGGTTTACATAAATCATAAAAAGCAGACAAAATGTAAACAAAACATGAAGCAATACAAAAAGACATTTCAACACAATTAGTTAACACAAAGACTTAAATAGACAAATCTTACTTAACCTCTGTGGTGTCGTTAAGACCTACGTGACTCATGCCCCCACCCTTCCATCAAGTGAACTGTTAGGGTCACCTGACTAAAGGTATGAGTGGGTGTCATTAAGGTCTCTTGTGATTATCTCGTAGACCTACTCCTCTGTTGAGGGATGGTCATTCCAGGTTAACAAAATGGCTTCTTTTACTCATCTCTCAAACCATCTGTCTTCCTTGGCAAAAAATATCAACATTGCTGCCCTCAAAGGAGTGCCCCTTGGTCTTCAGGTGTAGCGCTCCTGTGTTACACCACGCCATCTTACATGGGTTGTTTAGTTTCCCCAATGTACATGTCTGTGCCTATAGTTGATAACCCTTAGCCAATACTATGACCTGGATGACTGAGAATCTTCACAGACATTCCAAGACATAATTTTGGCAAAGTTTCTCATTACACTGACTTACAGGATCTTCTTTTTATCATATTGGCAGAAAGGGGTAGTGCATTGTGTCTGCAGGGTAGTTTACACACTTCATCGATACACCACAGAGTTATAGAGAAACATGAGGCTTCATGATCACAAACAGTTTTTATATCACATTGACAATTCTGTGCATATTCAGACACTCTCTCTCTCTCTGCTGTGATTTTTTAATCCACTGACAATGCAAGCACTGTTATCTCTATCAAGAGTGAACAACACTGGGTGGCCCGATAGCTCAGTTGGTAGAGCGTTCGCTCCATGTGCAGTAGCAGCGAGTTTGACTCCTTTGCTACATGTTACCTTCAGCTGTCTTATAAATAAAGGCATGAAGCCACCCCCACAAAGAAAAGCAAACTGATTCATTCATTCTCCAATCACCAAAAATGTGAGCATGTTCAATAAACACCACACATTCATGCGCAACACTGGCAGCAGACCTGCACATCTCTGCGGGTTTGTTACAGATATGTGGTGCTTAAAAATTTAATGCTGCCACTCCATACACATAAAGATATGCTTGATCGTAAAAAGCAACAAGACATAGAACACTGTTCATTTCTCTGTGACAAAGATGCTTCAGTGAGTAAAGTTGGACGAGCATAAACATGAACTATAACTGAGATTTCCTTCTGAAACAACAAAAAGTTCTATATATCTATGGGCAGCAGCAGACACTGAGCCAGTCGGCACAAAAGGGATTGTTACAATTTAAATAAATAAATCAAATAAGTTACTTGTTGCAACTCTGAATCCCTCAAGACATGAATTCTCCACATCATCATTTGGCTCTGCAGTTAAGTTGTAATACTGCATACTGGACTGGATGAATCTGGAAAATGAACACTTTTATACAAACTTTCAGTTTTGTCAGAATGAACCAGTTTCAACAATTTTATCTGTTACGTTCACATGACACCAGTAAAGCATTTAGGTTTTAATGATTAGTGTCAATACAATTATTCACAGAAAAGCATCAACATTAAAACACAATTCTAACAAAAAACAAACACACTGTAGTGAACCAGTAAGTGGAAGCACAATCAAAACATAGTTAAGAATAAACCAGAACACACATTAAAATGATGCCAAACACGAGGTATTACTGACTTCATAATAAGGGCAGAGTACAGCCTAAACAAATAAACAAATGCAAACATCATAAAATCAATCAGTCTGTTAGTGCCATTTTCCAAAAAACAAAGTATAAGCAATTATTTCCTCACTGCATTTCATTTAAAAGAGGGATTTCTAATGACTAATGGCAGTCTCATAGGACTAGCAATGATATTACAATTTGCAATTTTATTGGACATCTATGTCCTTAGCTAAAACTGTTGACAAATAGAGCTGAAGTGCTTTAACCTCCACTGCATCACTGGTTAGCAGGATGAAGGCGCCCTCTTGTGTTGTGTATCAGTTTTCACATTTCTGTCAGGAGTTGAAATGAAAGACATTTGTACATTGATTTTGACAACAGCAACATTTGGTCTACCAAGCAAATGAATGTAAATTAAAGAGTTCTTTACAACATGCGAAAAAGAAGAAAATGTCTATGATAAAGGAAGGTCTGGTGCGTTCTCTCTTAAGACTCATGTAGTGGAAGAGAAACAACAACATAAAAACAGGTATCATGAATACAAATATTCAATCATTTACAGCACAGTGAAGTTTACATTCTCATGCAAAGAAATGTCAGTTCAGGAAAACAATAATAAAACTGGACAATAAAACAATAAAAAGAGAAGAAGGAGCACGACTTAAAAAAACTAAAAGGCCAAATCCTAATGTCCTAATGTCCACCGTCACAGACTCACAGACTCTGGGGCGTGTTCCTGGTAAGTCGTCCCACTGTCATATCGTCAAGTTCATGAAGGCTGTATCGTGGACTTTTTGAGCTCTTTACACACACTCTCCATAAGTCTGCATTTCTGCTGACTGTGCCATAGTTCTTAATCACAGGTTCACAGGTTGTTGTTTTTTGTTTTTAAAAAAAAAAAAAAATCTAATCGTCTTGTAATGTTGCCTTTTTATATGTTCTTCATAATATATTTGTGTCATTTGTGTCACTTTGATATGTAGCAAAGTGTGCCATTCCTATTTATACCATTTTGACCCCTTGTTCAATCAGCTCTCAGCATCAAACATAAGTCCAAACAAGTTTAAGAATTAAAACCCAGAATTTCCCCCACTGTCTCTTAAAGGACCAGTGTGTAGGATTTAGTGGCATCTCTCTATCTCACTCTCCCATTCCAGGCAAGAGAACCTATGGTGACCAATAGATACAAAGGGCTCATTCTAAGGTAAAGAAAACACGCCATAGAGCCCCCTAAATCTTACACGCTGGAACTTTAAATGACTCCGGTCTATTTGAGTTTACAGAACTCAGCAGTGTCTCCATAATCATAATACAACCAAAGTCCAGCATAAAGAGGCTCAGTGAATGTGGTCCGGACTCTGTAGAGGAGAGTCATGGTTTCAGAGACACTGTAGAAGGACAGAGTACCTGCGCTCTGATCCAAGTACACTCCAACTCTGGAGGACTGTGGACCTGAGAGAAGAGTTTGCACATTGTTGTACCAAAATTTATAACTGTTCCTGTCACATCTTAATGCCCAGGACTTTTCATTGTATCCAAATCTACTTTCGTTTGACTTCCCTGCTCTGCTGATATCCTTGCATGCAACTGCTACATAAACTCCTTTCCCTTTCCACTCCACCTCCCAGTAACAACGTCCATTCAGACTCTCTCTGCTCAGGACTTGACACCAATGAGTGAATCTGTCTGGGTGAGTAGAATAAGGATGTTGCTGTTTCATTCGTGTTGCTTTTCTTTTTCTCCAAGATAATGACAAATATGTATTTGCTGTGTTTGGATCCAGTGTGATATTATATGAGTATTTTAAGAATTCACCTTGGGTCTTGGGCTCAGGTTGTGACAGTAAAACATCCACCGCAGTCACTGTCAATGAGATGTTTGTCCATTTCTCACTCAGAATGTCCTGTAGTTTATCTCTAACTTCTGACACAGCTGCTGTCACATCCTCAAAGTACTTCAAAGGGCGAATATTGATGCTGGATGAGTCTTTAGATTCACCGAATCGTAACAGTGAGGGGTAGTTGAGTAAAATCTGATTGTGATCTTCTGCATGGGAGATCTGTTCCAGCTCAGTGTGTCTCCTCTTTAGCTCAGTGATCTCCTGCTCCAACTTCTCCTGAAGCTCTTTGACTCGACTCACTTCAGTTTTTTGCTGGGATTTGATCTGCTGCTTCACATCATCACTTCTTTTCTCGATGAGACAGATCAGCTCAGTGAAGATCTTCTCACTGTCCTCCACTGCTTTATCAGCAGAGTGATTGATAGCCTCCATCTCCTGTTGAAGCATCTTCACATCTTTCTCTCTGTCCTGGATTCTCTGCTGGATTTTTTGTCGACTCACCTCGAGCTCTCTCTGCCTCTCAGTCCTTTCTGCTGCAGCTGAGACTGTGTTGTGGCCTTTATGTTCATCCACGGGGCAGAGATAACAGATACACTGCTGATCAATACGGCAGAACATCTTCATCACCTCACCATGTTGAGAACAGATGTTCTCCTGGAGCTTCTTGGAGGGGTCCGCCAGCTTGTGTTTTTCAAATGTGGGTGATTCAAAGTGAGGCTGGAGGTGTTTCTCACAGTAAGAGGCCAGACAGACCTGACAGGACTTGAGAGCTTTCAGTTTTCTCCCAGTACAGACATCACAGGCCACATCTTCAGGTCCAGCATAGCAGTGATCAGCAGGAGCAGCTTGGAGTCCAGTCTTCTTCAATTCCTCCACTAAAGCTGCTAACATGGTGTTTTTCACCAGGACAGGCCTCGGTGTGAAGATCTGCCTACACTGAGGGCAGCTGTGGATTTTCTTCTCATCCTCTTCCCCCCAGTGGGTTTTAATACAGTTCATGCAGTAGTTGTGTCCACAGGGAATAGTCACCGGATCCTTCAGTAAATCCAGACAGATCGAACAAGAGAAGGTTTCTCGGTCAAGCTTAACTCCTTTTTGCGCCATTTCAGTGGGAGTGGATGTCACAATATCTTTCCCTTAGAATTCAAAGTTGTTTGAGCTCTGATCAGAAGACATGTTTCTGCAGTGAATGGGGTCGGTCAGATCTTGCACGTCACCTCATGTTGGTTCCACCCATCTCCCAACTGTAGATCTGAAGGGGAGGGAACAAAGAAATATATTGACAAATTGGAGCTTGCTGTGTGTGAGATCAGAAAAAAAGAGGGAGGGGTTATCCATTCCAGGAAAAGGAGCGGTTAAGAAATACTGTGTATTTAACACTTGTTTGCAATAGAGCCCATTTCTCATTTTAAAGCACTGGTCATTTCAGCTTTTTGGTTGTAAATTTTTCTGGGATGTTTGGGTTTGGAGATGTTTCCACTGATTCAAGAATTAGCTCTTCTGGACTAAAATACTGTTTTGCAAAAGTTTTTTATTTTAAAATAATATTTGAAATACAGCACATTAGACATTAGGGATTTTTAAAATACACGTTTTGATGAGGTATTTCAACAAATAAATCAAATAAGTTACTTGCTGCAACTCTGAATCACTCAAGACATGAATTCTCCACATCATCATTTAGCTCTGCAGTTAAGTTGTAATACTGTATACTGGACTGGAATGAATCTGGAAAATGAACACTTTTGTGCATTTTCGTCATTCTGACAAAAATGAAAGGACATGTATAACAGCTTTATCTGTTGTGTTCACATGACACCAGTAAAGCTTTTAGGTTTGAATGATTAGTGTCAATACAATTATTCACACAAAAGCATCAACATTAAAACACAAACCAAACACACTGTAGTGAGCCAGTAAGTGGAAGCACAATCAAAACATAGTGAAGAATAAACCAGAACACACATTAAAATTATGCCAAACACGAAATATTGCTGGCTTCATGATAAGGGCAGAGTACAGCCTGAACAAATAAACAAATGCAAACATCATAAAATCAATCAGTCTGTTAGGAGGCATACCAAAGAACAAAGAACAACAAAGAATAAGCAATAAATTCTTCACTGTGTTTCTCTTAAAAGATGAATTTCTAATGTATCTCCTAGTATCAGCATAAAAACATGTAGGCAAACTACGCTGAAGTGCTTTAACTTCCAGCACACCCCTGGTTAGCAGGATGAAATTTTCACATTGGAGTTGTCAAGCTGCTGTGACGTCCACTGCAGGAAGACATGTGAAGACTTCCTACCTGACCTGATCTGAAATTTGACCAAGGTGCATAGATTTTGGCGCTGACGCTTGCTCGTGTCACATTCAGTTAGGACAATGTGTGGGTGCTGCTACTTGTTGTTCTGTGTGGTATTTTTTGAAATATGCTGAATCAAACTTGGTCTAGAAAGCTTCACGTCACATTTAGTATCAAATTAAAGAGGAAATTCATTTTTTTAAATGTTTTTTTGTTTTGTTTTGTTTTTTCAAATGAAAACAGTTTGTGATTGTCCCTTTCTTTCTGTTTCAGAGATAGAGCTGTTTGTTTGGGTTGAGCAGGTAAATTCTCATTTAAGTGACTAATATAAACACCATTAGTGGTTATGTTAGAAGAAAGCCAACATCCTGAGATATCAGAGCTGCACTGTCAGGTCACACACTCAGACAGCACAAAATGATTAGTTAATGAAAAAAATAAGTGAGGAATGAATGAGGAATTAAATTTGGAGTTGACACATTTTTCTGTTCTTTCCAGTTGAGTTGTTAAACAGCTTTACTTTAACAGCTAGTTGAGCTCTGTAAAAATTACTGAAGTGTACTATTCATCGCCAAATGCTAATTTTGTTAGCTCTAGGCTGGTTCACTTCGACTCGCTAGCTTAGCCTAACATTAGTACCTTGTGGTGCAGTTGAAGCATTTAAACAGCTTTCTCCACTGTCAATAACACTGTACTTACTGTAGGATTTAGCATCATTATTATTTATGCTGTAGCAACAACCACCTTAGATTCTAACTGCATTTCATTGGCTTTGAACCTGTATGGATCAACACAATGACCATGAAG
>JAJHUR010077433.1:0-24015 GCA_027495735.1 Lutjanus campechanus | reverse complement strand
GAGCCAGTTTCTAGAAGATGTTTCCCAATAAATCTGACATGTCACAACACCAAACCTGTTGTTAAGCACTGCTTTGAAAACAAGGAGGTCTCTCATCTCGTTCTGTCACATTCACAGAGACAAATACACTTCCTGTGTGTGTGTGTGTGTGTGTGTGTGTGTGTGTGAAGCTCTGACACATTGACACATCAGGTTGAACAGGTACTGAACAATCACACTTTGTTTAACCAAAAAAAAACATCACGTATAGGAGTGACGGTAATGAACCAACCTGAGTCTCAGTTGCGGTTTTATTTTTCATCTGGATCGCTCCCAACAACATCATTTATTTGATTTTCAGTGCCTCCTTAATAAACTTGTTCAACAAGATTAGGTACTCCACATGACTGCCAACTGATTCAAAAAATTTTTGACCTATATTGGAAATGTTCAGTGTTGCATTTAAAGCAGTACACGTTTCACAAACTAACTGAATCATTTTCTAATCTAATAGGTTTCCTTTTAAGTTTAACTCACCTGGCCAGTTTGACCATGATTTTTAGGAACCATATCTCTCACAGTACATCTGTACTGATCAGTTGTGTTCTTCTACCTTCAAGGTGCACAATAAAGATGGCTAAAGTATTGATACTGGTATTGAAGTATTGACATAAAAAAAACCAAAGCTATTAAAAAAAGATCTAAATGCACAAGCAAAACCTCAGTTCAGTTACTGTAAGTCTTTACTGTCCTGACTGAAATGTGGCTTGCAGCAAAACCTGTAACTTTTTTCTGTGCCAGCACTGTGTGCAGGGTGTTAACAGCAAAAAAAAAAAAAGAAGAAAATTACTGTATTCTGTGTGCCAGCATGCAAAACGTCAGCACACTTGTAGTACAAAGAGCAACTTTCTTGTCAGATCATCACAGCTCAGCTTGTGGCCTTCAGCAGGGTCATAGGTACAGGGCCACTCATCTGACACTGGAAGAATCTCTCAAAAACCTTCTTTCACAGTGTTTCATATTTGATTAAAGTGATTTTATTTTCTTTGTGCATAAGAGATGAAAGATTTTACAGTGATCTTGGAGGGTGGAACAACATGTTTCTTCTGCAGCTGATGCAGTCTTTACATTAATCTGACGGCACTCAGTTCAGACTTGTGTTTGTCACTCCTGTAGGTCCGACCTTGTCAGACTGCTTCAGTGATTTTTTAGGAGCTTATTCACTTACTCTCACATTAACATAAAGGGCTGCCGGTCTTATGCCATTTTTACATCTGAATTAGCACATATATACAGGTTTTATTTAAACATGAGTAAATCTGCTAAAAATAGGTGATTGACCTTTTTCCCATTGCCAGTAGACGAGTTTGTCTGTGTCACTGGAAAGTTTAGACTCAACTCGTCTGTGCAGGAGAGCACAGAGAAAGATGTTTTCAAAAGTGTATGTTCACCTCTCAGTACTTTTGCAGCTTCTAACTGAATCTCTGTGGTTTGAAGTTTAGTTTCTCTCCTGCATCACTGCTAGTACTTTCAAGCATCTGTTTTATTTGCCTGTTTCATTTTCTCTTTCATCTGCTAGGAGTTGTGTTCATTTACAGGTAGAAGTTAATTTACTGCTGATGAAAACTCAACATTTCTTGATTCTGCTGCTTCATAATAAAAGCTTTTAGATTATAAAATAATGGGAGACTTTTATTGTGAAAAAGTTATGGGAATTAAAATGCTTATCCACCGTTTTACAGATGTTTTACAGACGCTTGACATAAGTAAATACTAAGTCAAGCAAAGCTGCACATACGTATGAAAAAGGAAGCAAAAGAGGCGACAAGCCGACATTACCTCTGCTGAAAAGAGGAAAAAAATAAGCATGTCCTGGGTGTCATGTTTCCATCACTGCCATCAGAGCCTGAGCCGATAAATACCCGTGACTATTGCAGAGTCATTTGATCTGGGAACGAATGCTGATTGTATCCTTTATCATTGGAGACAAAAGCCAGATGCTAGCAGGGTTTTTTTGTCAAGTGTAAAGGGGCTTTAAAGGGGCCAGTCTTAACTGATACTGTGGATGTTTTGACAAACAGAAAAGATATAGCTGAACTTTTTTGTTCATATGAATATGAATATGTTGGAGATCATCATCAAGCTCGGCCCCTCACCTGTTGCAGCTGCAGCGTTAGCTGTTCTCTCTGGCTCTCTGGCTGACTGGGGATGAGTTTCTCCTTCTCCTCACACCTCTTCTTCAGTGCCTCCACCCTGCGCCTTTCCTCCTCCAGACTCTCTCGCTCCTGCAGTTACAGACATGACAAGACAGGAGTGAAGAAAGGGAACAGTCATCACCAAACCTTTTAAGAGGACAGTTCACCAAAAAAAATCAAAAATATACATTTTTCCCCTGGCCTTTAGTGCCAATTATTTTTCTACTACTTTCAGAAAAGAAAGTAGTTAGTTGGTAGATTGTTCTGCAGAAAACTGCTCACAACAAGGTCTGTGGGTTATCTTGAGTAACTGAGTCACGATTTTTAGAAAGAAACACTGCTTCCCTTTTGTATTTCCCAACAATGGGAAATATAAAAGGGAAGCAAATGGTAAATTTATTCAGTTTAAGATATTACATTGACACTATTGAACACCATCAAGGCTATGCAGAATGGGTTAATTAAATAGTAATTTGAGCTGGAAATGCCAAAACATGACTGGCACATTTCGACATTGAATAGGGGAATGCAAAATGGTCCAATCATTGTGAATAAAAGTCCTACAATATCTGGGTAACTGGGTAGGGACAACATTACCATTATCACCTCGGCTATGTTTGGAAAGAAGATACAAATACCCCAGAGTATCTTTCCAAAAATCATAACCCAGTTACACAAGATAATCCACAGAGCTTGTTGTGAGCAGTTTCATGCAGGAGCTACTTTCTCTTTACTAGAAAAGTAGTTCTGGCAGATTATAAAGTAGTTCCAGTAAATTTTACTACAGAAAGAAAGTAGTTCCTACATGAAAAATATGTATTTTTGATTTTGGGGTAGACTGTCCCATTAACCACTGGAAAACCCCTAAGCCTACAGATTAACAAAAAACAGTATAATGTGAAAACAGCTCAATATGAGCACAGCATCAATAAGATGGATGGCAGAAACCATCTTTGATTACATATCACATCTAACCTCTCCCAACCACTGATTTTTTTTCTCACTCTGTCCTTTTTTTAAATTTTTTATTTTCACACATCCTGCCATGTAACATCTACCAACAAGAGGCTGGTTTGCTTATCTTGAATTGTAAATGATGACGTCATGTACCAAAAAGCTAATGACAATAAAAACTTTAATTACAAAAAATATAGAAATAGAAAGATCTCCAAAAATCTGCAACTCATACCAAAGAAATGAAAAATACATGTATGTACTTTTGATTTTGGGGTGAAAAGCAAAACAAAAGCCATTTTTAAAAAAAAGAACAAAACAATTCAAAAACAAGTCAATTTCACAACCAATATTTACAGAGTTGGTTCTTGAAGACCACAATCATCTCCCTTTGAATGCCAACAATAATTGCATGGGAAATGACTTATCATTGACATGATCTCGTGTTGATGTTAGTGGAACATTACTGAGCCCACATACTTCTACATGTGAAATCCCTCAAGCAAACTTTCTCTGTTGTGTTTCACTCATGTAAAACCATTTAAACGGTAGAGCAACAGTATTAGTCTTCATTGTCTCCAAGCAAGAAGAAATTCAGTTCAGTGAATCATGACAGAACAACACAATAAAGCCTCACAACAGATAGGTCTGCAACCAATGAAAAACAACATTTTAATACTCATTTTATTATTACATGATACCTTTTGCCTGTCGGTGTGTCTGTGCTTGTCCGTCTGTCTGCTCTCCTGCTGCAGAGCCTGCAACTTCTGTGTGTGTCTGTGCAGCTGCTTCTTCTCCGTCTGCAGCTCGCCCTGCAGCAGGGCGATCTCCAGCTGCAGCTGAAAGGACAGGAGACGGCGCAGAGCTGAATCATATTGACCAGACGTTGAGCAAGTCACAGATATGCATTCCTTCACCGTGACTGTGTTTGGAAAGATCTAAATGTGCAGACTTCAGCAGAGACACAATCAAAGTCACTTCAGTGTTTTCTTGAACACTCCGTCTTGCTTGTTAATTTGTTTCAGCAGTTGAAAGAATCCTCTATGAAACTTTAACCAGCTGTTGTGCAACAGATGGTGAAGACTGCATATTCTTTAATTCATTCCAGGTCTGCAGCTTGCAATTATTTTCATGTAAATTCATCATCAGGGTGACCAGATGAGAACAGGTACATTCGGGACAGGGAGCTGGGGTGGGCGGGTCATCTCGGAAGGATTAATATAAAATAATTCAGTAACATCATTAATATTATGAAGATAACTTACAGATTCTGAGGATGATATGAAGCACTGTGTCCTGTCACAGGTGTCAATAAAATGTCTTTTCAGCAGCTAATGTTGTCATTAAGCTGTAGGAGCTAACAAACATATTTGTTTTAGATATATTTTTTCATAATCAATTTAATCATATTTAATTCATCAACTCCTCCCACATTGACAGTAGCACTCTCCATCATCTGGTTTAAACAGGTCAAATAGCATCAACAATCCATTGTTTATGATAGCCTAGTCACTGCTATAGACAAGTGAAAACACATCCATTATACTCCCACATATCTTATAAAAACAAGTGGAACATTTTTAATAGCTAAAGGCAGCAATTATAGCCTATTACGAATTTTTATTACTTTTACTTACTATCACGAATTGGATCAGAATATTTTTTACAAATTCAAAGGTATCAGGACAACTGCTTGTAATCTGAGACTGTCCTGAATTTTTCAGAACATCTGGTCACCCTAATTCATCTGCAGATTATTTTCTCAATGAATCAATTAACTCTTACATCTGTGAAGTGTCAGAGAATAGCAAAAAAGGACAATTTCAGATACAATTTGTCAGAGCCCAATGTGCATTAACTATCACATATGTCACAGAAAGCAGCAAACAACATTCATGCCACTGGTTTGCGACTCATTTCGCCCCAGACTGACCCAAATGAATTTTTTTCCTTAAAAGGACCAGTGTGTAGAATTTAGTGCCATTTAACGGTGAGCTTGTGGATTGCAAACATCCCACTTTCACCTTCCAAATATTCAGGAAAACATATGTTCACACTTCACAAGAGCTAGCTTAAATTTCAGTTCACAGACATTAAAATAAACTAGTTCACGTTCATAGCTCACAATTTTGAATTCTGAATGATGTTCACAGTCGAAAAAATTAACTAGAACCTCCTCCTACCAGGGATTCTGGAGTCTACATAATAACATACTAAATGATGCACTATATGTTTTCTGTTTGAATGGCCAGGAGAAGCTATATCTATAGTTATTAACACCAATTTGAGAACATTTTACACTACAACAGACAGCAAACTTGAACACTAACATACTGTTGAAATTTCCAACTGGGAACTCGGAAATTCCAACTTCCTAGATCAAACTGAACACACCATGATGCATGAGAACTGCAAGAGGATGAAGAGGGAGATGAATGGATCTATGTGGATCTATCCGTTTCTCACTGTAACAGAGACTCCAGTCTACAGTGTAGCCCTGATTATATACTTCATGGTGCATGATCAAAGAAAGTTTTTATAACATGTCTCATCTCTCTGCTGCTCTGTTCTGTCTGCATCACACTTTTTTCATCAACTGATGACATGAGCGTTCAGTTCACCATTAACCAAAAATGCAAGCACGTACAATGAACAGCACCTAACACTGCCTACGGAGGGTGTGACACTCACACAAAACATGAAAGTCTGTATTTAGAGCCAATGCTTGGTGTGTCTGGCAGCGTCTGTGGAAGAGGACCTGCACCCGCTGTAGATATAAAGGCTCATTCTAAGGTAACGATTCTAATGTTCAGGTGATTATAAACTAATAAAAACATGCTTGTGAATATTATATCCTATTTCTGCCATATTATGCAAATAGATCCACATAAATCTTATACACTGGACTGGAAATATGAGACTGTTATATGTTTTTGTTCAACTGGGCCACGAGTGTCTGAATTGCTCACCTCAATCTTTAGTTCCTCCTTCTGTTGGTCAATCTCTGCGATTCGCCGTTGGAGCATTGAGGGCGATGGCAGGACCCTCAGTGAGCTCACCTCCAGCTTTTTAACACAGGACTGACAGAAGAAAGGGGAAAAAAGTAGACAAAGTCACCACAAGCAAGCTTTAAAACAGTCAACAGTTTAGTCTAGAAATGTGGGATGATTCATTGGTTCTTTCTTCTTACATGCAGAAGCTACAGAGGATGATTTCATCACCACATTGTTTGAAATGAAAGAGCCAAAATAACTACATCACCATCATCAGCAGCTTCATCTCACTCCTTTACCTTCTCGCTCTCCGTGCTGCTACTCTCTGTGTCTGACTCCGCCCCAGAGGAGACAGGGCTATGACCCGCAGCCACTCTGGCGATCCACGGCGGCCGCAGCCCCTGCTGCTGCCACTGGCTCCTGGTGCTCTCCATGTTGTGTTGGGGCATTTCTGAAGGCCAAGACAGGGGAGGCAGTTAATGGGAGCTACACAGCAGCGGACTTCGGTGAATATTGTGGTAATCTCATCTGCTGCACGGTTGAAGAAGCATCACAGATCAGGTGACGGTTTACAGCTGAGTAGTACTGCATAAGAACTTTAAACCATAGAAATCCCCCTGGCTTCCAGAAAGAAGTCTGTGAAGGGGAAAAACACCCAGCGGTGAAGAGGAAGTAATAGTGAAAGAGGAGAGAATACAGGATGTGGGTGATGGTTTGTGGTCATGTTTCAGGGTTGCTCTCTCCTGGCGAAGGACTCTGGTGTGTTTGGACACAAGCGTCTTTTCTGTTGGAGGCTTTTGATGTGCATCAGCAGCGTGACAATAACATGAATGGAATCAGAACAATCAATGAAATACTATAAGAAGAAATCGGCCACAAAAATGAGGCTGCAGCACATCAGAATAGACTTTGAAGTACTTTTATGTTGTACTTTTTTTGTTCTGTCTGTCATGAGCACATATCATTATATAGTGTGTACACTGTTCTACATCAAAGTGCTCACAACGTTTGGGAACATGTCAACCTAAAGGCCTATATTATCCCGGCTTCTTTATTCTATTTTGCCCTTTTGTCCTCTACTGTGTGGTCTCTTTACACAAAAACATGCATGCACACACAGACCAAAGCCAATTTGTGGGAAAATACTTTTGATTCCTATTGTCCAACCTTTTCCCACCATCTCCCCTCGCCCTCTGTGCCCTCCTTCTCCTCCTTCTATCCAGACCTTATTAGGCTGCAGGGAATGCAGGCCAAGTGGAAGCCAGAGATAAATATACAGCTGAGATATGAGTGAGGGCTTCCAAACAACGACTGGCACACTGACATCCAGAGAAATGAGACAGGGGGGAGGCATGGACAGAGACAGAGGAAAGAGAAAAGTGGAAAAGCAGGAAGTGGAGTGTGAAATGTCAGAGGCCAATGTCTTCTTTCTAGTGATAAACTGACATGTGCAACAACAAACAACAACAGGGAGCAGGGGGTGGGCATGTCATGTCAGAAGGATTAAAATACAATAATTTAGAGTAACATGTTGTTGTTATTCATATTATGAAGAGAAGTTACAGATAGGGTTGGGTATGTTTCAAGTTTTTTCCAATATTGGTGCAAAAACAATATTTTTAAAATGGTACTGATGCCTAAACTGTGCCTGAACCGATTTTAAAAGAAGAAACACAAGGAGACAGTCAACAACATTAAAGAACAGCTTTAAGAACAGGAAGAGATGTTCTTGGCGACTTTAGAAGTCTGTGATGACATTGCACTGAAACCTGTCTATAAACAAATAAACACTTACTTACATAACAATTTCACATTATAAATAAAACCTAACTGAAAAGCACAACTTTAACTCTCATGTAACAGTTGGAGTCCTAATAGCAGCAGGTTGAGTTGGTATTCATGTTCTACAAACTCCAGCTTTAATTTTTTGCATAACAGCCCTGCATTTGAAAAGTATTTACAGTAGTAACGGTAGGCTAACATCACATCACCTGCTGACAGAGTCATGTAGAGTTAGCGTGGCAGTAATGTTAACTAGGTATGTTTGGTGATCCGTCTGTAGCATCTGCATTAGAGCACAACTGTTTTAATTAACAGCTCAGGCATGTGGCAGTGAAATGAGGTACTGTAATCTGTGTAGTCATTCGGTTACAGATTCTGAGGATGAAGCACGGTGTCCTGGCACAGGTGACAGGTGTGTTACAGTCATTGTAAATGTATTTTCAGCTAATATTGACATTAAGTTTATTTATTAACTATTAGTTATCTGGTCTGATCTGATCCTAATGAAGTTATCATAAAAGTTTTTTAACGCTGTACGACTGATGAGATGTTAAAATAAAATAAAAAAGAAGACAACTTGACATGAAAAAAATTAACGACCAAGACAACGCGTTGAACTTGAAACACTAAAAGTTGAAATTCCACTTTCACTTTCAGGAGTGACGTGGCTATCAACTACTTCAAGCATAAATGTCACTGACATGAAATGAAAGAGGAAATAAACTCATTAATGGTCCACGATAGCAAAAAGGCACTGAACACTAAGAACACTAAGAAAAAGTGAAGAAAAATAGATAGATACCACAATTAGAAAACATTCTTTAAAGAAATCTTTTCTTTATGAGGGCAATTTCTGATTGGCTGGCAGGTTGTCGAGTCTGCGTTATAATTATATTGTTCTTTAGTAGGCGGACAATTTGATGCCTATAATAACGCAAGCATCCTAATTAGAGCCCGACCGCTGTATCGACTGACTGATATTATCAACCAGAAGTTGGTCTATCATAGCTATATCCGTCTATATAAAATACTTCTTGTTGTTTTTTTTCTAACATAACATAATGCAGATTGTCATATAGGCTGTGTTCTGTGCAAATTTGATCCTTCATCTTAATTAAGTCCTAATTTATACATAAAGGTCAAATGCAGAGGTCAGAAATGCCCCTGAGCTTCAGGGGAAATTGTTACTATTTATTATTGTATTGATCATTTAACACACTACTAATCATTCCAGCTGTGTTCTGCTGTCCATTAAAAGTTCTTCTAGGGAAAACAGGGCAGAGAGAGTATCACACTGAGTTTCATTATTACCCAAACAAACGTCAGCGCAAGCGTTTGCAGTCTGACCTCCAGCTAAAGTCCACTCAGATACACTATCAACACCACAGAGGTGAGAGAGAAACATTCAGGAGTAAAGTCCATGCTTCCATGTTAACACAGTGGCTTATCAAATGCAACAAACAAAAAGGCTAAAAAACACGATGCACTGACAAAACAAGAGAGAGAGAGAAAGACAGCAAGAAGAACGACAACTACGGATAAGAAAATATTAAAAATGCAGGAAAAAGGGCAAAGCTCAGCCTGAGATCAAAGAACAAACCACAGTTTTGTGCCCAAAATAATTGGACTTGATTGCGGGGAGGGGAGCGCCTCTGGAGAATAAGATAGCCAAGAGGGAGTGAACAGAGACACAGTGTGTGTGTTTGTGTGTGTGTGTTTACGAGTGTGAGTTATGTAAGGACTGCCCAGAGGTAACACAAGACATAACCCTCAACTCTCAAACTGATCCTAGAAAACTTCAGGACTCGGTGTGCAACGCTAATAATCAACCACAGATCAGCAATAACCAGCAACAGCTGACTCACCATAACACACACACACACACACACACACACACACACACACACACACACCACGCACACACAGTCCGAGCAGTGTGAGGGTGTTTTGCATGTTCAACAGCACAACAGGATGCTGCTTGTGTCATTTTGTCCCGTCATGTGCTCAAATATCTCAAATAATCCAGATTAAAGTTAGTCAAACAGTTTGTGTCCTGCTGCATGAATAAATATGAACAAAACTATCACTTTAATGTATTCACACTTTTTCACTGCTTGTTCATCAGGGTGTTTAACTGTTTGTTGATAGCAATGATAGAAGTCCCACTTTCTTTAGAGACAGTTTGCCGACTTAATGGTCACATACACTGATGGATTTTATCCAGAACATTTCATTAGCCGCCATGCTGTCTGTGACTTGAAGAGCTGAGGCGCAGACAAAATAAGACTTTTCAGCACTGATCTATAACTCTGGAAGAACATACAGTAAATTATGACAAGATCATGCACAAAATGATGATTTTTTTTTTCTCTCATTTTATCGAGAAAAGGTTAAAGAAAACATTTGGCATGATCAAGATACTACAGCGTACCAATTAGATATGTATCAATGAAATCAGGTGGCATGCCAGAAGGGGAAAATATGTCTTTTCAACTTGAAAATAACATTTAAAGAGAGAATCTTAAAACTGAGCAGGCTTTTTTCTTCAGCATGACAGCAGTTTTATTTTCAATTTAACTTCATTTTTAAAAAGTAGGAAAATCAATGCAGATTTTCCTTTTTTTATCCTGTTTCTTCCATTCTACCTTGACCCAAGATTTGTGAAACCATCGTGGGATTTGTTTGTGTTGTTTCTTCTTACTTTGAAGCAGATCACATATGGAAGAAGTTTGCCTTTAAGGCTTTCACATAGAAAGCTGCTGTTCATGTCTCGTGAAACTCTAAATCAAGGCTGACTGATTATTATAACCCAAACCATGAGCTTTTCTTAAACCTAACCAAGTAGTTTTGTCACCTAAACTGAACAAAACTGCAACTGAGAACTGAAAATAAGTAAACAAAGCCTAAAAATAAATTCACATGGGAAGCGAACCCTGCTCTCCTGGATTTAATTTGACCAATTCAACCACTAAGACCTCCTCCCTACGTGGACTGGCGCTTTACATTACATCACCTGACGTCCTAAAGCCCGTATAGATCGCAAACTCAACCATTGACAGTTTAGTCGGAGATTCAGGCATGTTATGCTAGTGGCAGCTAATGTAGCCTCGAGCTGCTGGCCTCAAACAGAGGTAAGGAGCGAGCTACAGAGGTCTGACAGACCCACACTCCACACCGACAGATTTTTTTTAAACTTTCAAACTTCTAATATTCAGCTCCAACCAACACAGACTCAAGTGACATCACATGAGGCAATTTTTCAGACTGCACACAGCTCCCCCGAGAGCCTCGAAAGGCTTTACACATCTTTTCTTTTCCCTCCCACACATACAGTCGTACTTCCTATGACCTATAAACAGAATTTGATGTGTAAAATTAGTGGAGTTCCCTGTTACGATATCATCAGCATTATTTTTACAAACTTCCTCTTCCAGAGCAACAGAGGCCATTATTCAACTGTTTTCACTGCCTGAATAGTACTCATGGTGACGAGTAAACTGAAGATCACGTGTAAAACTGCTGCTGTTTCAACATGTTTTGTAGATTTCCTCTGTTCAGCTGTACTACTGTCTTTTCAAAATGTCAGTATGTTGGTATATGTCTCTGCCCCACTGGCACTAAGACCAAAACATATTTAAAGTTTGACTAATCTCTTCCGGAGACTGAAAACAGAGCACACTGTAGCTCATAAATGATGAAAATACCACACAGTAGCCCTCTGAAATGACCTTGTCCCTGTCAGGACCCCTCGTTGGTGAGCGGCCAAAAGGAAAAGTGGGGCTAAGCATTGTGTACACAAAACCATAAAGTCAACACTGACAACAGCTATATTCCACCAGCAACACACAGGACAAAAGGGCTCTGACGGTGGCATGCTGCTCGGTGTAGGTGTGAATGCTGATTGCAGCCTGTCAGTATGCGCTCAATGCAAGGGCCCTATAGGAAAAACATGTCACACGAGGAGCATGTGAGCTAAACTGCCCTGTAAAGAGAGGGGCAATGTACAATGCCGAATTAATCCACAGAGGTCAGGTCACTCTGAGTTCAGTCAAACTGGTGACTAAACTAACAATTTATTATGTATTGAAGGACTTTTTATGGAATAATAACAGGCAGATCTGAGAGACACAGATGCAATCAGAGTCATGATAATCACTATTGTGACACAATCTAAATAAATATCACATTAACAGTAGCTCATATGCAAACTCAGGTTAAACAATGAAAATGGCATGTATATAAAGGTCTATTAGAACTTTTTTTTTAATCTCTTAATGAACGACTGGAAAGAATGGTAACTTTTTTGAATGGAAAGTGGAGTGACCCAGTTTTGACAGGAGCTAATCTCTGGGTTACTGTGCACTGCAGTGTAAACAGTAGACGTGACGTGTGTCGGCTCTGTGGGCTTGAAGCAGAATGTCCAATTTTAGCGCAATATGAAGAAGACCGATCTCACCACAGTCCCTAATTTGTTTTCCATTGAATCCTGCACACTGTCAGTCACTTCTCACTTTATTTAATCTAGTAAAATTTATATGGAAAAAAAAAAGATTGCAGATGAGATAAATAATTAAAAAATGCACTAATTTCAAAGGTGTAATATGCCACAGTTTCCTAAAAAATAATGTATAGATTCATATGAACATAATCTCTTTCAGTCGTCACTTAGGGTCCACTGGAAGTGTGTGGTGGTGTCTGTATCTGCAAATCCCCAGTCATCTGCCTGTATTTTCTGATTTTTTTTCTCATTATTTTGCTGTGCTCCGGGCGTTTCGCCAACCCAAAATGTTGGTATTTGAATAATGAAATTCAAATAGCTCAGACAAATCCCACTGATCCTACCTTTAAACATATGCTTAGGCATTTAGGCATTTCAGTACAAACTCAAGTTTCACTAGTTTTAGTTATTTTTATGTTACTTTATAAAACTACAGGGAGCAATTTTGTTTCTTTATGAACGTATTAAGTTTTCCAGCCTGTTCTCATTCCCAACTTGTCAGATACCGAGATTTCGCCCATCTGAGATGGACTGATGCAAAGTGAAAACGAGTGCAGTGTGTATTTCAGCAAGACAATGCCAAGACACATTCTGCACATGTTACGGCAGCGTGGCTTCATAGGAAAAGAGTTCAGGAAGTAGACTGGCCCGTCTGCAGTCCAGACCTGTCTCCCACTGAAAATTTGTGGTGCATGTTGAAGCAAAAAAATCTGAGAAAAGAGGACTGTTGAGCACCTGAAGTCGTACATGAAGCAAGAATGAAAAAGAATTTCACCTTCAAAACTTCGACAGTCCTCAGTCCCCAAACGCTTACTGAGTGTTGTTAAAAGAAAAAGTGATGCATCACAGTGGTAAACATGCTCCTGTTCCAACTTTTTTGTAAGGTCTTGCAGGTATTTGTACTCAATTCAAATCAACTCAACATTTTAATATAGATGAATAAAGTTTTGTTTTTTTAATGTAAATCATTGCATTCTGTTTTTATTTACATTTTACACAGCATCCCAACTTTTTTGGAATAGGGCTTGTAGGTTTGGTGGGACTGTTTCACAACATCAACCACGTGTTAAAAATGCTTTCTGGCAACGTCTCACACAGCCACTCAAGGGAACCTTGTGGTTCCCTTGCTTCCCTCGCTGCTGACAGCTCTCTGCACGTCTTGTTTTCAGATGGTGGTGAGAACTTCTGTTTTGATTAAAATGAATGAATTTCAAATTTTGTGCTCCAACTTTTGACACCAAGATTTAAATTTTTACTGCAAATGTTCCAAATATTGGTTTCTTTGATTACTAATAATTGGTATCTGCCTTGAAAAACAACAACATATCAGTCGACCCCTAACAACAACCCCTATATGGATTTTACCTAATGAAATGGAATGAAAGAAACAAATGATCATCAGTGAGCAGGATTTTTTTGGTTCCTTAACAGTCAGAATTACCGATCTGAATCATTTCTAGAATGTAAGATCTTTGCAGTAAGTATTCCAATTAAATATTGTAATATGGCATAAGTTGCATAAGTCTTTTCCTGGTTTTAAAGGCTGGATTACAGAAAAGTGATGTAACTTTCTGAACCAGACAGTGCTAGCTGTTCTATAATTTGCCTTCACCCACTTAGTCATTACTGACTTTTATCAAAAACCTCACTGTATTAATTTTTTGTGAAGGCACGAATGGCCATCTCTACAATACTTTGCAGGCAGGTCAGAAATATTGTGATATTTGATTTTGTTCATATCACCCAGGCCTACTTATTGCAATTAAATAAATCTTGCACTGATCAACCAAACAGAGCCTCTCCTGGTTGCAGACCTTGAAAAGAATGAAAAGTAAAAGATTAAAAATCTACTCCACCTGACTGACATGTTAGGTTTACAGACTAAAATATTCATCAGAGGATCAGAGGATTAGTAAATTGTGAAATCACCACAACATACATTCACTGCTGCACTGCCTTGAACACAGTGGCAAGACACAGAGCAGAGGGGCATCTGTAATCCAATTACAAAATGCTTTGTTAGTTACTGTAAGTTGTGTCCTCTCATCTGCAGGAAGCATAAGACCAAAACCAGCTATTGTGAACTTGTAGGACAAGTCACATATTCTTTTTATTGACCACAATTATAGGCTGTGGTTTCAATCAAACAGACCAAATCTCCAGTCTTAAAAACTCTCTGTTAAAAAGCAGGCCTGACGTAATCACATTAGGCACACAATGTTTCCAGGGAGCTTAAGTAATTTTCCTATTTTTATTGTCAAAATGGAGACTCTGAAGTTCCCTGCTCTGGTCCTGCTGCACTAACCAAGGAAAAAACACGAATGTTGAATTAATTTTTTTTTTTTTTTGCTTGTCTTTGCTACACCCTTTATATGTGAGTATGTCTAAATCACATTAACCTACATATTAAAATGTTTTTGTGCACGGACTTCGCTTCCTTAAAAATGTCATTTTTACAGGCCTGACCTCACATTCAGGCAAAGAGCATTTGTCATTTGACAGATTAAATGCTGTGGTCTGCCCTGCAGCGACCTCTGGACCTGCTGCGTGTGGCTCCTGCTGGCTCGGCGCTAAGGACCAGGAAGCTGTCGTCACACTACAAGACTGTGAGCAGGAAAAGCAGGTGAGAGGAGAGAGTTTTGGCTGTCACCCAGCTGTCACTGTGAGAAAAAGTGACAAACCCTGTTTGAGACATGGGTGGCCATGCGTATGACAAAAACCACTGATGCAGCCAGTTAAGTTCATATGCAAGAAAATACAGACAACAAAGGCCTACGCATTCTGAATCAAGCAGTTAACTTGGTGAAAACGAAACTGCCTATTAAAAGAAAGCAACCAAAATCACTTTAGCATAAAAAGCCAGTGGTATTGGGCTCATTCTGTTGTTCTGTGGTGTATTTTTCTACATTCTTGTGGAAAATTGGCTGACGAGCTGATGTCAGTTTGACATGCTGTGACCACAATGACAGCTTTATGTGCAGGAGATTTTTCAGCAATTTCTGTGAATGCGGTACAGGTTCTGGCGTCAGTCCCAAAGACTATTGTCCAGATCTGGGATTTAAAGATTAGGAGAAATCTAATGTAGAGGAAACTGATATATCACTAGAAGCAAAACCTAGGCAGTGCTTGAAAATGTTAAAAGTAAGACCAACATTACACTAAAGTTTTTGCTATCAGTTCTCTACTTGCACATTATAGTGTGCAAGCAGAGCTGCTGCAGAGTAATGTAGAGCTGCACGTCTGTTTACTTTTCGTCAGCGCCATAGTAACGTTATCTTTGCCTCTAAACTTAGTGATTTTTTCATCATCATTAAGACTAGTTACTTCACTTTAGCTTGGTAAATATTGTTGTTAGTATTTATCGTCTGCTCTGTATATGGTGTTTCTGAGCATTTTGAAAATCACTGCACTTGCATAATAAGGTGACCAGATTTCTGAAATGAAAACCAGAGAAATTTCCAGTTCAGTGGTGACTACATCAGTGGAATATCCAATGTTATTATCTATGAAGTAAAAAACAGGGACAATTCCAGTTTCATTTTGATCACAGTAGCTGTTGTACTGTAACAAAGTATGGCGCAGGCCAACTGATTTGCAAACCATGCCAGAAAATCAAATAAATAAATAAATAGTCAGGCTCTGCAATCATATTTTTTCCTGTCACCTTCACTCTTTTTCCGAATAATTATTTCTCCTCTGCATCTCCTCCACTCTACTTGGCTTGAATAGATGGTTTTGGTGACGTCGTGGATTGACTTGACACATGTTACCTTCTGGTTTTCTGCAGGAGTTTTATTTTTTTAGAAGTTAGTGGAAGAAGAGTGATATGAAGCTGCTATAGCGAGCAGCAGCCTCTGTTGTACAACGTAACTGAAACATGAAATCTGGTCTTTTTTGCTACATAAAAAGTTAGAAAATTTTACTTTGCAGTCTGCTTTAATGCACATTTAAAAACAGGGACACTTCTGCAGACAGCTCCAGCGAGGAACGAACCACCTAAAAACAGGGACGGTCCCTGGAAAACGGGGACTAATGGCCACCTTATTCGATAACCATTAGCAATGTCATCATCATCATCATTTAAACTTGACAGAAAACAAAATAAAACCATCAAAACCATCTTGGTTCATCTTTCCACTGTTCCAACAATCATCAGCTCTGGTTTGGTTGAAATAAAACCTTAATTCATCACTTTAAAATATCAGAAGAGGACAGTTAGACATCAGAGAAGCAGCAGGAAGAAATAGTGTGTGCAGCCAGAATGTTTTCACATCTATCCTGTTGAATTAAAGGTTTATTTCAACCAAACTAGAACTGGTGATTGCTGAAGCAGTGGAAAATCTGTCAAGTATGAATGAAGATGGTGATGCTTGCTACTCAGGTAACGATTATCTAATATGATGATAATCTAAATTCTCAAAAACAAAATACAAATCTAATGGAAAATGCTATTAACAATGTGTAGGTTACCAAGCTAACTGTGAAAAGTGTTATTTTTTTCTATTTATCCATTTTCTCTGAGTTCATGGACGAAAGTCATTATTCATCCCTGCACATTAAGAGGATGCCAAAACTCACAGACTGACCCCTAAAGACATTTATGCCTGTGTAGTGTCTCTGAGCATGTCTCTGTACTGTTCAAAGAATTGCAATGTAGAACTGAAAAAAGGGTTTGTTCACTCACAAATTCAAGCATTTTTCAAGAATTTCAAGGTGTTTTCAAGGCAATTTCAAGCTTTTCCAGCATCTTCCAGCTGTGATAAATTACACATTAATATATATTATATATTATATAGTCAAAATATAGTCTATAAGCCGACTTGGCATCCTTTACAATCTGAGCCAATATCTGACTTATTTTGTTTCTTTATCTAAAAAACAAACTATTCAGTCAGGTAGCGATTTATTATGAAAGTAATGCAATTACAATTTCAAGCACTTTATCCAAGCACCTTCCAAACCTTGAAAACGTTACAAAATTCAAGTCTTTCCAAGGATTTCGAGCACCCAGATAAAGCCTGTGAAAAATTATTATTTGTGAACAGTAATTCATTAAAATCAAACAATTGAAACAGTACCAAACACTTGCTGGTTCCATCTTCTCTCCAATGTGAGAATTTGCTGTTTTATATAATTTGTAAATTGAATATCTTTTTGTTTTGGACTGTTGGTCTGACTAAAAAAAAAAAACAATCTGATGACTTGAATATGGGCTCTGGGAAACCATGATGGGCATTATTAAAGAGATAATGAGAAACATTATTGATACATTAAACAATTAAGAAAACCACATAGTAACATTGATTATGAATGAGTCCCATTTAGCTGCTTTAGTTTCAGGGTGTCGTCCTTGGTGGCTCACTGTCACGACTTGCTGGGACACAGAATGAAGCCATCATTGATGATATTAGTAACACCTGAGCTTTTCCTGTTGTGACAAGTAAAAATATCTGCTGTGGAAAATCATTAGCTGCAGCCACACTGACATGCACTGATTATCACCCGCAAAAAAGTGAAAAATAAAAGCTTCCTTTAAGCCTCACATACATCCACCTGTAGACTTTGATTAGGTCCACACATTACAAAATCTCACTGAATGAAGAAATTAAGGTTTATTGCTGGAAAATCTCTTATCTATTCCCATCATGCTGCTGTGTGCGTAACTCCTGGCATCAGCGCAGGTTCAACAGAGATTCCTTTGGCCTGAGTAAATCTCTGGGAATTGTGATGCTAGAAAACAGTGATCCATTAATGACGGGCTAGGATGTAGAGCTCAGACACATATTTGTCCAAAGCTGGTCATAACAAGGCGTATGTGTGTGTGTGTTTGAGAGACAGAGCTCCCCAGACAGCAAACCCCCTCTCAACCCGGGGCAATCTCTCCTCAACCTACACTCCCACCCTCACTGTTTACCCTGTATGTGCTGATGGAGGGATAAAAAGACAGATATGGCAGGGTCATTGTAAACTAACAGGGAATTTGTGTAAACTGAGATTATTGTCATGGGACAAGGTTTGATGGAGAAACAGTTTAACTCGGAGAAAGTTACTGTGAATGTTTTTGACAGATAACAGATGAATAATCAGGTCTGTATTTAGGTCAAAGGGTGGGACAGACATTAGTAAGTATGAAGTAATGAACCATGACTACAGCTGTAACCATTAGTTGATCAATTGATTAGTTGCAAACTATTAATTTAATCACCAACTGTTATGAGAATTGATTAACTGACTTGATAATTCTCTGATTTCAGCTTCTCAAATGTGAATATCTTTGGGTTGTGGTCAGAACGAGACATTTGGGGACGTTACCAAACAGTGATCAACATTTTTCACCATTTTCTGATCTTTTACGGACAACCAACAAATCAATCAAGCAGAAAATGATGGGCAAATTAATCGATAATGAAAATAATCATTAGTTGCAGCCCTAACTAAAGCCAGACCAATATACCAGTTGGCCGATATTATCGACCCGATATTAGCCTATCAAAGTTATATTAGTATTGGCATAATATGTTGTCTCGTATGCGCCAATATAAAAACTGTTTTAGAGAGATTATAACGCAGGTTATTTTTATCTGGGTAGTTTTATAGTATAGTATAGTCAAGTTTACCAGTGCTTGAGCAGTTTTCCCACCTTTTTTTAAAACTAGGAAGTGAGACAGGGGTCCTTAGAGTATAGCCAATATAGAGTATACCCTTTTTATGCCTGATTAAATAATTTCCGTAAAATTCTGATGGAGTTGATTTCTTAGAGTGTAAAATTTGCTAAGAATCCTCTTAGCGCAAATCAGAATACACATTTTAAACCGTAATTCTTATTTAGCTTTCATTTAGAAGGGGTATGGAATTAACATGTTATGGTTGAGACATATCGGATAGCAATATTATTAAATGAATTTGTCAAATAATAGAAAGTTTATCAGTGCTTGAACAGTATTCCAACCTTTTTTAAACCAGGAAGTGAGACAGAGGTTGTTAGGGTGTAGCTTAACCTTTTTATGCCAGATCAAATCATGTTTTTGAAATCTGATGGTGTTGATGGAAATCTGGGACACAACTTTAGAGGGACAACATTTTCATTAAAAAAAAAAAAAAAAAAACTAAGATGATTATAATGGTTAGTTTTTGTACCTAATGAACATCATCACGATTTTATTTTATTTTATTTTTTTCAGTAAAGATGAAAATTGTAGCAAAAATGATTATTCCCACTAATTGCAGTGCATATCGCAATCACAATTTCAGTCAAAAGAATTGCAATATGACTTTTTTTTTAACCATATTGTGCAGCCATAGTAATATATCTATTGGCTGATATATCGATTTTTTTTACTCCCTAATATCAGTATCAGCATCAGCCCCAAAAATCCAGTTATCAGTATCAGCTGGACTCTAACCATGACTACATTACAGCATATCACAGCCCAAAAATTCATTTAGTTTCAAGCAGGACGGTAGTTTTGCTTTGTAATGCATTCAACATCAGGAAGTTTGATTAACTCCTCTTTTGTTTCAGGTGCAACAAGATTTAAAAAGTATGTTAGATGTGATGCAGCCTGACAGAGAAACTTCAAACTCCAGTTACACACACATGAATGTCAGAGGTACCGTTTCAGCACATTTTTTACATCTTGTCTAGCGTGAGAAGTTGTTATTTAGAACAGGAACTGCAGAAGCTTCGTGTGTAACTTGTTTGGAGGTGGAAACCATGTCTGCTGACTTGGTGAAAAAAAAGAAGAAGAAGCAAAATGAAGCAAATGCCGAGTCTTACCTGGAAAACGTGCTCCAACCTGAGCGACAACAGTTGTTGGTCCTCCAGTTCATAACATAGTGACAAAAGCAGGACGAAACCAACGAGGAAAAGGACGGAAAAACAAAAGTGTATCGAAACGTCTCTTTCAGCGAACTTTTAAAGCGCTTTCACTTTGTGACACACGAGTCAAGTTAGACCGAGCTCACCGACTGTTTGATGTGAGTCTGACAACCAAGTTATAAGCTGTTTCTTTTTTATCTTCACCTGGTTTGATTCAATCCCTCCCCGTCGGGACACATATGACAGATCAGGGAGCTGCTGTCGGCGTCAACAGGTGAGACTGAACTGGAAGCACGCGGAGGAGGGCGACGAGGAGGCGGGTACAGACGACTAAAAGCGTTTTGTGATGTAGGTTTAAATGAAAAACCTTTATAAATATCCTCTCAGTGCGAACAAACTTCACCCACCGCCGGTTCCTGTGCTGGTCAGACAGCAGTGAGTGAGAGTCCCGTTCAAGTCCTGCTGCACCGAAATGGGATTTCTATTCTGGGAACTGACGGGGCTTTCTCTTTGTGGAGAGGCTCAACTAAAAGAGTCATCCAGGCATATTGCCAGTACACTGTGAAGTGAAGGGCCACTTAAATGCTTTTTATGACAGACTCCCATGGTAATATTTTAATATTATAAAGTCAAATGGAGTAGGGGAGCATGGGGTCAGATGCAACATTTTAAATATTTTCACCAGCTATTAAGAACTGGAACAAATCATGTCCTACCAAAAAAAAAAATAAATAAACTTTTGGTAGTATTATTAATTCAATCAGTTATTTGATCTTATCCAGAATGTATTCTTTAAGATTATTATATGTGAAATATATGTGATTTATTAAATATTTTGGTTTGCTTTAATTTTCCTAAACTTCTAAATTTGCCCAGTGCCAGAAAACACTCTTGTTACAGACCAGAATTCACCTTTTCAAAAATACTGAAAATGTGTTAAAAGCCTTTAATCTCTAAAACTAACAATACTTATTGATAACATGGGTATAAAAATGTGCTATTATAATAATCTTTGTTTTAAAAATGATTTTTTTAATGCAAATGTTGGCCATTTAAAGTTGTGCCCCGGATTTCCATCAGATTTTTTTATTTATTTGTTTTAATTAAAGCATGATTTAATCAGGCATTTAAACGGGCAAGCTATACCTAAGGGCCCCTGTCTTACTTCCTGGTTTAAAAAAGGCAGGAATATTGCTCAAGCACTGATAAGCTTTCTATTTTTCAAATAATTCATGAAATAATATTGCTATGAGATGTGTCTCAACCATAACATGTCAACTCTGCAGCCCTGCTAAATCGAAGTAAATAAGAATTATGGTTTTAAAATGTCTATTTTGATTAGCATTATGAGAACTCTTAGTAACTTTAAAAAAAATTAATGGCTGCTCACTATGTCGATTCTGTGAAATGAAAAAAATTGTCGACTCTGTAAGACATCAACTCTGCACATTTTCCATCTATGGTTTTAAAGTTTCCATGAAGTCAAAATCAATGTTTAAGTGTTTGTTTTTTAAGTCACATATGTATTGTGCTATATATCAGCTATAAGCATCTGGGCCAACAATAACAAAAAATAATTTTGTAGATAGGCTCAGGTATTTTTAATGTTTAATGTTAGTTTGTCTTTTTCTGGACAACAATTAAAAACTGTTGATGTTGAATCTCTAACAGCTGTGAATCAAGCAGCAGCAGCTGGTAGAGATGCTCTGATGAACTATAACTTAATCTTTTCATTTCTTTACAAGTGTTGGCAAAGGCAGCACAGTTTCTATTTATGATCTGCCACTACAAACCGTGTGAAATATGTGTTTATTAGTTTATATGGTTTATGATGCTGTTGGTTCACACAGAGCTGATGATGGAAGCTGGCATAAAGTACCATTTTGTGTACCTAATTGAAAAGGAATGGAAATCACATCCAACCGGCATAAACTGTGCCTTTGGGGTTTTGGAGAAATGGAATTTGTCCAACTATAACAGGTGCAATGAAATTAAGAGGAACGTCAGAGAGACATCAATCAAACAAAGTCTCTACACACCCACTACACACGCTGAGAAAAGGACACTTAATAGACACACAATAAACACCAAGTAGTTTAACCTGCATTTGGTATAATCTGGAAAATGAGTTCCTGACTGGGAGAACTCACATGAATGGCTGTTCAAGTCAGAAAAGTCTGGAAAACATTGTTATATAAGTTTTCTTGTCTGTCGACATCATGTGAAAAACATGGCAGATGTGTTTGGTTGAACTTATCAATAATTCATGTGCTGCATATGAATTTTTTGCTCACATATAATTTGTAACATGGTATTAGGCTGTGACAGTTAGTTGTCCATGTAGAGTGATTTAGATTAGTTAGAGAAGTGATTTATTAGTATTAACCCTGATAATACGTCAGGTAAAGCAATATTTTTGTTGTTAAGCACAATTATTATTCATTCAATCATTATTGTCATTATTAATTGGTTGATCATTTCCTCAATCGATTAGTTGTTTGGTCCATGTGAAAAATGTTGATCACTGTCTCCCAAAGGTTAAGGTGACACCTTCAAATGTCTTGTTTTGTCCACAGTCCAAAGATATTCAATTGAGGAGGTGAAGGGGAGTGGACATTTACTCCCCCTTCCCATCCCAATCCTGGAAGACTGACTCCTGTCCAATTCGGCTCCTGTCAATCAACAGTCCACACATGACATTACACACAATTTTATATATACATATATATATAAAAACGGTTTTATTGTTATTATGATTCCTGCTCCCTCCTACTCCCATTGACTTTTTCTCCTGTCCTATAGTCCTGTGATTAATAGTGAAGTTGACTCCTATCCCGCGGGAATCCCACAGGAATCCCACGGGAATCTCGTGTTCTGCAAGATTCCCAAAAAAATGTCAGCCTCTAATTTAGTTTACTGCCAGAGAGGACTAAAGAAATCAGACAATATTCATATTCGAGAGGCTGAAACCAGAGAATTTGGACATTTTTTCTTCAAAAGTGACTCAAAACAGTTAATTCAGTTATCACAATAGTTGGCGATTAATTCAATAGTTGACAGCTAATTGATTAATCAACTAATTGTTGTGGCTCTAAAATATATGAGCGTTTGTCTGCAGGAAATGCAACAGAAAATGAGGAAAAATGGAGGGAAACGGGTGACACAACTGAACCCGTTCTCCTGATACAGACACAGATAGACATAGACACAGATGCCATTTTAGTGTATTAATATGATGACGTCACTCACTAAGTCGCTTAAGGAAAATCATGACGATAGGAAGAGAGATAAAAATTATTATAAAGAGCTACATTGTTACTATAGAGTACAACTAACTCACCAAAAGCCCCTATGGGATATTCGAGTGGTAATATAAATATCATGAAATATAATATTAGATAGGCCTATTACATGACCATGAAGCTTACTATTAGAAATCCCATGACCTGGATGTACACATATAAAATACCTTAAGAACACTTACTATTGAATAACAGCAGTCTTATATTGATCCCAGTGGAGATTAAAATACCATAAAGTATTAGACAGTCATTGTAAACTTACCATTAAGTACCACAGCAATGTATATTCCTGTAGGGAATGTTAGTGAAACTGTGAGGGATTTAAGACGATCAATAACACAACACTTAGTGACAGTGTGGGAGAAAACATTTTCAGACTACTTGAACCTTAATACCACAGATATACTCTATGTACAGGTTCAGTATTGAGAGTCACGGAATATAAATACCTCTGTAACTGGTTTGACGAAAAACGTTCAGACATCATGTTGAC
>JAJHUR010077432.1:0-12013 GCA_027495735.1 Lutjanus campechanus | reverse complement strand
TTAGGTATATCAGTGTGTATGTGTGTGTGTTTAGTCTATTGGCCGGCCGTGCACCATATATGTGTTTGCATTGCTGGTAAAAGTTGTCTGACCCTCACTTTTCTGATGCAACTCGTGTATTGATGCACAGATGAACAGGAGTTTGCAGTTGTCTCCAGAGGACTCGAACACTGACAGCGGGCTACGGGTGCACGCTCACCTAGTCGATAAACAATCTGAGCACCACAAAGGAACAATAGCCACCATTCTATTGCCCACCCAGCAAACACGTCCTTTTAAAATGTCAAATGAAAAAGCTGTTGCAAGGGTGCAGTGTTCTATTGATTCAAAATGGGCTCATCATTTGACCACTATGCCCAATTTATGGACTCCCTCCATCTTGGATACAAAGTGGTGGAATAAGACCCATGGCTATTTAAGAAATTGCAGAAAAACACATGAAATCTTTAAAGTCATCCTTAAAGTGTATGAAAAGCAGCAAAGCAAACTAGAATAACTACGCTTTAAAATGTTCGGTTTGTGAAATACTGTGGAAGGAGCCACGGAGGCTGAGAAAGGGGTAAACAAAACACTCAATCCCAGCAATAATCTCCATCAACGACCAAGAACACAAGAAGTCAAAAATAGCCATGTAAATAAGTGACACAGACAGGATTTATTGAACAGAAGAGAAATGAAAACCCAGACGCATGGTTATATTTAGAGCTAGACATAAATTAAAAAAAAAGGACCACAGTCTTGTTTCATGTGTACAGTACCCACCTCCTTTGAAGCCTATATGAGTGTGGATTCAATCAGGTTTAATATGTCTACCTTTTTGAAGTTTTTACTGGGTGAAACCTCCCTTGTTAGGACTGGGTGATATGAACAATATCAAGTATTATTATATTTTTTGTTGTAACCAGCAGCTCTATCTGTAGATTTTTGCCTTAGGAGGCTGAAATTTGGCGTGGAAGTCGAGTTTGTGTGGGTTAAGGTTTGTGTTCATGCCAATTGGCTAAAAGGGGTTGAGGTAATGGGAGTGGCCTATCACAAAAAAGGGCATAACTTCCTTATGGACTCATGGACTTTGGTGGAAATTTTGGTCTTGAGCCAAAGGACAGCTGGTTAACTGTTAATGACAACTGGCAATGGCAGTGGGAGAAGCCTATAACAAAAAGGCGCATAACTTCCAAATGGATTCACGTAACATGACCAAACTCATGAACCATTTGTCGTGGGAGGCGTCGCTGGGCTCAGCAAAGTTCCCTTTTCATAACTTACTTATGCCCCGCTTACCTTCACATTAACCACGCCTGTCATAACCTATTAACAGTTTGTTTTAGGCACTTGGAGTCTTCATTGCGCGAGGCAGAGATTCATTGGTGTGACTTGGTCCCACTCCTTATACTAAAGTGACAGAGGTATATGGTTGTGTGTGTGTGTGTGTGTGTGTGTGTGTGTGTGTGTGTGTGTGTGTGTAAATGAATACACACGTGGATGCATGTGCGTACGTACATTGCAATATTTAGGTCTCAACTATTGTGAATTTGCCTGCTTGTTGACCAAATACCTCGATATAGATATTTAAAGATATTGCCACAATATTGTAGGGATGACTGTGGGTGCTTTCTCAAAATATTTTAGATAAATAATCATGAGTAATGTTGATTTGATAATGACCATGTGAGTAAAGGTAAATAATGGAACAGCTAGAACAGTCTGGTTAGTACAGATAATCACATCGTTTTACTGTAATGCAGCCTTTAAGACCAGTAAAAGACAACACTTACACAACATATCATGATACAACAATATCCAAAATATAAGTCTTACGTCTTATATCGCACTATTGATCTGATATTGATATATTCCCTTGCTCTATTCCCTTGCTCCTTGTCCAATCAAGCTGGGCCTTTTTACCCCTCTGATAGCCTTCTGTAACCAGTCCAACCACCAGTCTTCTCATCATCTCTCACCCTCTTCATCCACTCCCCCATCTTCATACTCTCAGTCCAGTTTCTTCCATCTTTTTGCCACCATGTCCTACCTTTCAACCTTACATTCCTGTTTTGCCACATACTAAGAAAACTGTTTAATGCATCATACATATTAACAAGAAAACATTACCTCATAGTACAAAACAAACTTGTTGTGTTGTACATTTCAGCAAATTAAAATCATTTAACCATCATGATGTTAGTTCAGTCCCCTCTCCAAACAGAATGTTGATGCTTGATAACCAAGCAACATTCCTCAGATTACTCGTATGTTAAATGACATTTTTTAAAAATTAACTTCAGAAAATGTAGTTGATTATTACAATGCCATATTACAGCAGTAGGGGTGGGCCGTATATTGGTGGTGTCACGTTCACCCCCCACATGAATTTTGAAATACCGTCATTACTACGTTAAATGTCTTAGCATATTAAAATTGATGTGCTTTACTATGGCTGTGATAACATGCAGGTTGAGGGCTTTGCACATATTTTTAGAACTCGAGTTACATCCAGTAACTGCTATTTTCCCTGCTAATGATGCCTGCGGTACGATATGCAGGCCGTGGAACATAAAGATGTGGAAGAGCTGCAACACAAAAGTCTTTCTAATGTTAGTTCATCTAATGTTACTCCCACCATCCAAGAAAGTGAAGACCCAGTGGATTACCTTGTTTATGAAGAAAATGTCCCCCCACAACAACTGGAAAACTCACATATTACTCTTTTTTTTTTTGACTGAGGCTGTTCCAGGGCTGGTTTGGAGCCAGAGCCTAATTTTGAACCAGTTCTTTGCGTTTGACAGCCAACGAACTGGCTCCCGGCCCTGAAAACCTGTTCCAGAGTGGAAGCAACTCTCTGCTGGGCCAAGAGTAAGAACCACTATGTCAGGGGCTAGGGGCGGGATTGTCACGACCAACCGAAAGGAAATGTCCACCACTGTGGTGGAGATTTTCAGCCAGGTTTAAAGCTATTAATACCTAATTTCAGTTGTAATATTTTTTCAGGAAAGATGTGCAGTCAGTTTATCCAAATAATGTCTGTTTTGAAGGATTGTTGCGACATGTTTTGGAGGTGCTAGGGGCTGCAGGCCGTTGTTGCTTTGTATGTGGTTAGTATCTGATATGTTCCATAGAATTAATAAAGTAAATCAGTAGTGTGGTGGAAATTTTCTGCTGCTGCTTCTGCGGGTGAAGAATGAAATAGAAACTTCTGCCGGCCGACAAGGTTTTATTTTCTTTGCAAAGAAAAGGTCAATCAACAGGAGCGGTCAGGATGAAGAAAGACCCCGAGCATGGGGAAACCTAAACATTTTATACCTGAGGAGAAGCCCACCCCTGGGGTGTGTTTTACATCCTTTGTCTGCTGCAGGGTCGGTCCCTTACCCAAAGGTGTGTATTCGCACCCTTTGCCTCTTGCAGGTATCAGTACCGACTCCCTGAGGTGTGAAGTTAAGACATCTAGACATCACAGTTTAAAATACAAAAGGATTTGGATATTGATGAAGAAGCAGAAGGGAAGTTGGGTGTTTCAAGTGGTTGAAGTGCAAAGGAATTGAATTAACAATTACAATTAAAGAGTCTGACATTTTGGTGAGAAGGTGGGAGGTTGGGTATCTCAAAGAAGTCAAAATTACAATTACAGCAGTAATACTGATGAGTTAATGCAAAAGGAACATTTAAAAATATCTGTCAGTTGCAGCCCAGCCTGAGTACATCTGAGTATGTTGCAGGTCACATAATCTAATGCTGATTTTTTTTTTTTTTTCTCACTACATCCCCTGTGGACATAAGGCCTAGTTTCACTTCAGAACTAAAGTTCAAGGATACATTGACTCAAACTTCAAATCTGTATGCTGTAAGCTTTGCTATATTTATGTTGCTTTAATGTTTATTTTGCAGGTTTGCTTGTTGTACTGGGTGTTGGCATCTTGTGGGGCTGTGGCTAGCATCCATTGCACTCTGTTGTTCCACAGGCTGGGACAATGCTGGACTAATGCTGTAATGTTGAGGGACAGTTAAGATAAACTGTGTGAACACTGAGCCTCATTTGAAGCCAGTAAATAACCAGAGTAGTCGGATGTGTACATCATATTGCTTTTGTGCAACTGCAACACAGGCTCAGCCGGTTTTGTTGTTACACTAAAACCCCCTCTGTTGTGTGAACTGCGCCAGTGTGTGTGTCTGTTGCTGCCATATGTAAATGTATTTGATAGACATGCCCCATGGTACACTGACTATTGTAATTATGTTTATATACTTTGGGTTTTCTGCCAAATATATGCTGCTGAGATACCTAATTCTAGCCCTTGTGTAACTCTGAGAATGAATCACATTATGGTTCTTAATTAACCCACATTATGGGACAGGCTACTTCTCCCAAAACACGTGGAGGCCTATACCTCATTTTCATTCCTATTTGGAGCCAATAAACACAAAAAATATTTTTTATTCACAAGATATGCTTCCATACATTGGTAAAAGAGTGAAACGACATAGAATCATGTTTTGAGTGAAATATCCTTTAATATTTTTGCCATACTGGAATATAACGTCAAGAAACAACAATAAAACATGATTACAACCACCCTTATTGCAAATACACAGAAAGCTGCTCTCTGTGTTAACAGAGTATCTCTCAGAGTCTACTCAGCATTGTGGCCAGTGAGGTCCATAAGTGCTCTGCACGGTCACCTCACATGTGCTGCTAAATAATCGTCTAATCACCTCTTTATGGGTCACTTTCTGTACTTATGGAAAATTAGAGATCTGGGTATGATGGAGTTAGGATTAAGGCTAGTCAACAGAAATACAGCTGGTAAATATAGAAAGATCAAGGTCATGGAAAAAAACATTTTAGACTAGTAGTAGGCCTAGAAGATGGACATGGACCTCAGAGCATCAACCCTAAATGTTCCCAATCCCCAAATTTCACAGTTTTCATTGCACTGTAACTTTTATTCACTATTCATTGTCACTGAACTTGGCCAGTGTATAAAAACATTAATGGAGATGAAAGTAATTTGCAGAATAGTGGGTTATATTTAGACTATATATACGAATAGTTCTTTTGTCATATCTAGTTACTCATTAATCATAAGAACTTCCCGTTCTCCAGGCTGGTTAGAAATAAGCTGGTCCTTCTCTTCCTTCCAGCCTATTCAGGGAGAGAGCGAGTGGGGAGGGATACTTGTCACAACTTTCACAGCAGTGCCATCTAGATCAATGTTAAAATGATTTCTAATGGCAAATACTTTGTATTGCAGACGTATTATAAAATGTGGCAGGAATGATATAACCTCTCGGTAATTTATGAGAGTAGTAAAGCACTACATAGTGCATATGCTGTCCAGATCATTCAATAAAATCACTGACGTGCAAATGTACTGAATTACATTACCACCATTGTCCTGCAATACTAATCCCATTTGGAGAGGCTATTGTTGGAGGATGGAAGGAACATTTTGAGCAGCTTTTAACCCCAACTGACACGCTTTCGGATAAGGGGACAGTGATGGAATATTCTAGTAGTGGGTCCATTTTCCTGGCAGACTTACAGAAATATTTAAGGCATGAGATATTTTTGTGAGTCATCCTTACATTACCCAGTCTGTAAGAACAAGGAATGGATGATGTAAGTATCATGATGCTCAGAACGCCAGGGGGAAGCCAAGATGTGGGACAGCATGGTCAAATACAAGAACCTATATGTACATGTGTTTCGTTGATTTAGAAAAGGCACAGTCTTTCTGTTTCGGCTATTATTTCTTCCACTGCAACAAACCATTTGACCTCTATAGATATAGATATAAAAGTAAAACCTGTTTTCATGCTTCTATCACAGTATATCAGGGTTTTAATTCTGTGAATAAAATTGCAATGACAATCTAGAAGGGCACTCAGAGGGCAAAGAACTCTGCCAAGGCCAGTAATCCAGTCTTGCATGATATGCAAACCTGCAAGTACAAACTTCATGATCAGTATAATTGCTTCCTCTCATGAAGTTTGATTACTCATTTGTATCTCTAGTGGAGTTTATTGCAGACAATTTGCATTTGGCAACTTGCATTTTACAATTTGCATGTTTCCTTAGCCACACCTTTGTTCGAAAAAGCTACAATTATGGTGGTGTTACAATTCTGCTGGTTCTTCCATGAAACCACTGCTGTCCCTGAGTTTCTTCTTCATGACTGCTTTCTGCATGAAATTTGAGCAGTAGGCTACACGTGTAGAGGAATACTTGTTGCTGTGAATGTGAATTGTGATATGGAGTGGTCATATTGCAACAACTTGTTGTGTTTTGCCAGTTCTGAACTTTACTGCCATTCACTAGATTTTAAGATGTTTAGCATTTATTCCGCCAAGAGCAAACAGCCTATCTTGCAGTGTTAACAAAAGTGAAAAATTATTTGCATATACACCAAGTAACACTGCTCTGCTACAAAATTTTATGGGTTCTTACTTGGCCCGTGCTACACCCTTCCACCAAGTTTCATGAAAACTGGGCCACTACTTTTTCTATAATACAGCTGACAAAAAGACAAACAAACCAAGGACCACAAACATAACCTCTTTGCTAGAGGAAATTATTTATTTATTTCAAATTGCAAACAAAATAGCCAAATAAAATCTGACATTTAACTGGGAAAAAAAATCTTTAAATGCATACATCCATACATATAAACGAAAGCAAACCAAACAAATACAAATTTGCAATACCTGCTACCAGCTATTGTGAAGTATGTACATGCATGCATCCATGTGTGCATGCATCCACACATACACAACCGCTTGACCTCTGTGGTTTATGTACAAGGATTGCACCAGTAGAAAAAGGAACTCTCTGCAAAGTCCAATGATGCCTGCCACAAGGCTCTACAACAAACAGGTCATGAGTTATGAAAGGGGGCGTGACTAAAGTTTGAGGGTGAGGCAAACTGACACCAATGAAAATTAATTGTGCTTAGTTTAATAATGACTCCCACAAGTGCCTAAAAGAAAAAAAAGATAATGAATTATGAAATGAAAGAGGGTGTGGCTAAAATATAGTGGGTGGGAATAACTTGCACCATTGGAATAGGAACTCTCTGCTGAGACCAATGATGCCTTCCACAAAATTCTACAAGAAATGGTTCATGAGTTACAAAAGAGAGTGTGGGCATACATCACTAATGATAAAGGAACTCCTCTGAGAATGATGATGCCATCCACAAGAGTCTACGACAAATTGTTCATGACTTTGGCCATTTGATGGTAATCCATTTAAAAGTTATGCGCCTTTTTATTATAGGCCACTCACTCTGCCATGCCCCCTTTTTTGTCAGCTGTCATGAGCAGTTTAAGAGCTGTCCTGTGGCTCATGACCTACGTTTCCCCAAATCTTGTGCAAGTCTGTGAATCCACTCCAATTACCGCGCCCCCTTTTTAGCCAATTCGCCTGAATACAAACACACACCTTCAAACACACACTTGACCTTCATGCCAAAGTCCAGCCTCCTAGGGTGAAAACAGTGGCTGCCAAATGGTGGGAAATTTTTGTGGACCAACCAACTGATGGAGTGACTGACCGATGGAGCGACCTAGAGAGCTGCTGGTTGCAGCTTAAAAATGGACCCCATGCGGTCCAGCTATGTCGTCAACAGCTATGGTGGTACCCTGTATGTACAGAGGAACTGCAAATGCTAACCAAAACACCTTGAGTCATGGATGTAATTTAGCCTTTATCTGTCCGTCAGTATTTCTAATGTGACTTTCTCTCATTGCTGCCAAAATCTGGGGAAAAGCCTCGATCTTATTCCTGTGTTTGCCTGTCTGTGTATGTGTCGTTCTGTCCTACATGGTGTGTTCTTCAGGCCTCAATGGCTCTGTGATGAATCCTTATGGCCTAGCAGGCATCTGCCTGTATTACAGCTGGGCCAGACTAATGAACTGGACCCAGACACAGTCATAATCAGATTAATGACTGTGTTCAGGTATAAAATGACCAAAATCAATGGGGAGAAAGCGAGATAGAAGGAGAGTGGAGCCAATCCATGGCTAAAGGATGATTAGACACTGTGGACAGGCACGGAGCCAAGGTCAGAGACCAACCAGCCGATTCTAGGTCAGGAGAAGGTACGCCGCCAGGGAGCAAAAATAAATATAAAAGGTGACCAGGTAGTCAGAGGCCTGCAACATTCTGTCGGCCTGCTGTTGCTGCCATATGGAAAATTACACTGAATGAATGCAGATCACTAATATTTTTGAGAGGCATATGGTGACAAAGGTCAGGGCCATTCTTGTCTGCCCCGGTCACATCCCCAAGGGCAGTTTGACTCAATGCATGGACTATAAAAAAGGATAGAGATCACAATGTGACTGACTAAAATTGAAGCCACTGAACAGTATTCTGGGCACTAACATTCTAAACAATATGTCACGCTAAAGCAAAGACTGCATAGTAGAGCAAATGTCAGAAAAAGGTAAAGCCTGCGATAATGGGAAGGGACTACGTGCATACTAACTAGATCAAGAGACACGGGCTTCTTCATATCAAAAGTATCTGTGGGATTTGGCAAAGTACAAAGAATGGAGAGAAGAATCAGAGCCTTTATTTGTAAAAAAATGGGGTACCGATCTATGTGTTATTTATTGCAGGTTTATTTTAGGGCTGGGAAATGTATCGATTATTTTTGATGATATATTTTGTAGTTATTATTGTGGAAACTCTATTGCTGTGGTTTACAGGGGCCTCCAAAATCACCAAAATATGAAAAGTATTGTAGCATTGTAGTAGCTTTAAATGACTGCACTGCTATGGCTTATTCTCCAAACTGGGTCATATTCCACACAGCCCAGCTGATACTGTGCCTTGGCACCAGGTTGGAGGTCATAATGAGCATACAGCTACTCACTAGCCAGGAGACAATGCACTGTACCTGGGACTGGAGCTTAACTGTGCCAGTCTAGAGCCCAGACACATGATGATAATCCATCTTGTTCAGGCATATCAATCAGCTGAAAGTCAAGTCAGTCTTTATCTTTATTTGTCCCTTGAAGGGAAATGTTATGTGCAGCGATTCAACCAGGCAAAATCAGCAGAAATACACAAATAAACAGGTGAGTCCTTAATCTTTCTTGCAGCTGTGATTAAGCTTTTCTTTCATGCCCAAAAGTAAATCCTTTCCCTTTTAAATCTTTTTTTTTCTCAGAATTGTCTGAAATATAGCAACTGTGTTGTAGATATGAGCAGCAATTCTCTGTTGCCTGCTTTAAATTTTTTTTTTCCTGTGTTAGCTGTGGAGCATAGATGCAGATAGAAATGAGATGCTACTATATGTATCATAAGCATCTTGGATGGAAACATGGAAATTGCCATAGTACATCATATGTACAACAGGAGCAACATGGGAAGGTGTGCAGTTATCAGTGTTGGGAGTGTAATTCCACTATTTATTAACTTCTGCAGCATGCTCGATTAACATATATATCCAACATGTGGTCTTCTATGAAGTCCTACTGTCTAAACCAGAGGCAATAAAAGCGTAGCTCACACGTAGGAACCCTAATCACTGCTGCCCTCTGGTGGTGGGGAATATTAATAACTCCTATCAGTGATAATGGGTACAATGATAAATGCAAATTTGGCAGTTGTCACTTAAATAATATAGCTACACTTCTTTGAATTATTACTGATGCAAATGAACACAGTCAATTAATAGCTTCAACAACAACAACAAATGAAGGAACAGCATCTTAATTCCTACTCAGAGGTGAATGCTTGTAGTCCCTGAGATCCAATGTTGCAGAGAGCTAAATGGCCTTCTTATGTTCAGCTTTGCAGATGTAATTAACGGATGCTAAACATGATCTGTAATGGGCATTACTTGGAATATGATCCATGAAGGTCTGGTATCCATATCCTGTGCTGCATAATGAATCTGGATGGGGACACATTTTGCAAAAATCTATTTTAATATTTGACAGTCAGTAAAATATCTTGAAATTTCAAACTGTTATTGGTTATGTTGTGGTGATCTGTTCGATTTCTCATTTTGTTTTGTTACCAGGTTGTTGATTTGGATGTTCTCTCTTTTTCATTTTTCACTCTTTACTAGTCACATGCACTTTGACTTGCATGCAAACACACACACACAATTATCAGACGATTCCACCTCATCCAACAGCATTCAGGCATCCAAGCTGCAAGCCAGGCAAGAGGGCACATGGGAGTTTCTTCACAGCAGGCACAAAACACTGCTCGGGAAAGTGCTTCTTATTCTAGTGTATCAGCCCGAGACAGATGCCACTGCAGAAAAGGGAAAAATGTGAATTTTTGAAACAGTAAATAACTTTGTTTATTCCCAAAATTGATACAATAATTTGCATCAGCTTTTTCATCATCATAATGAGTTGGTATGTTACTGAAATAATTATTTATTTTTTTTATAGCCACATAACAGAACTTTTTGAGAGCTGGGTTTGCACATTTTGGGGCAACAGAAGTTGAAACCAAAGGATAACTTTTGTTTCAACTGTAACTAAAGAAATGATGCTTCTAAAAAAAAGCACATGCAATACTATGGTATTTGTTAACAGGTCAAACTGAAATTAAATAGCAATAGCAGCCACAGCATGTACTGTATATCTGCTCTGTAACTCACTTGTCCTGTGTTCTCTGCTGAGAAAAAAAAAATCTGAAACAAAAAATCTAAATTTTAGACCTTATTTTGATACGGCCAAACAAATCTTGCATAAAAGAATGTCTGTGTTCTACGAGAGGCTGGAGAGACAGTCACACTGAGCCAGACTGCAGACTGCTGTGTAACACTTGAGCCACAGACTCTGAACAGCAACCCACATTAGCTTCCCTGCTAAATTCTCCTTCTTATCTGGCTTACAGATGTCTTGTCCTGCACCCTCGCTGGTTCAGTGAGTGACCAAACATTCATTCACCAGAGAGAAATATTTCATTTTTAAACCGTGCACTGAAGTGCTCATTTTAGGCATTGATTTGGAAGAAAAAGCATCTGCGTTGCTGAAATAGTAACTGATTAAATAAGAAAGTAACTAATTAAGTAATTAACACCATCTCCACTCAGAATACACTCAATACATGCTGGACAAGATGCAGCAGAGGGATTTTGCTGTCTGTCAGATCAAAGAGCTACATATTACTGCAAAAAAAATAAAAAAAATAAAGACCTTCAAATGTCAACTTTTCAAATCATGGTGTGAGCATGAATAATTAGTCAGTGGTGTGAGTCTGACTTTAAATGCATGAAAATTGGCAGTCTTTTCTTTTACAGTAAGCAGAACTGCAATTACTTGTCAAAGTGGACATCAGGAAGACTTTTGCTTTGATCACAATCATTTCCAGTATTTTCCAAATGAGTGAAAATGGTTTTTTTTATCTTTTATGATCAAAGTTTAAATTAATGTTAATATTTTTTGGAATTTCTTCAAACTCTACAAGCTAAATCAACTTCCTTTTTGGCAATACAACAAAGCCTTGGCCATCAACTTTGAAATAATGCAGTAGGACCAAAGGTACAATATATCAAATAAGATGCCTTTATATGAGGATGATTTACTCTTATATAACTAACTCTAAGCTCTGACTATGAAACAAACCTTTAAAATGATCCTCAGTTAAGATATAGTTTAGCATATAGTCTCATACACTTGTTTTACTGATATAGGTATTAGGCTACAGTTAGCTAAAATAAGTAATTAACCAGAAAAGAGTATAGTAAATTTGAACTTTTACTTACTTTTAACTGCTTAACCCTAACCCTGATGGGGCATGTGTGTGACATCTCTGATCTCAAATGCGTTGCGCAATGGAATAAATTAGATTGATCCTTTACATTATGTTATAAATGTTAGAACATTACTGAAAACATGTGAAAAGACTGAGAACTATGTACTACTTAATTCTGAAGTTAGACCAGTAGACTGTTGTTCATGATTTCTGCGTTCAGGATTTTTTCGGCGGACCTAAAACATGACTCGGTGATGTGCTGGAGCTGTGGTCCCCCAACGCTATAGAAGCACC
>JAJHUR010077430.1:0-13291 GCA_027495735.1 Lutjanus campechanus | reverse complement strand
CAAAAAATAACCTAGATAACTGCTCAGAATAGGTTATAATAGCAGAACAGTCCAGATGCACAGTCAAAATACTAAAAAAAATAAAATAAATTTCTGGGCACAGCAACAGCCTGGTTTCACCAAATTACCCATAAATAACACAACTCGAATCTCTCACAGTCGTTTCACCCAGCTCATGTAAAATCAGAGGTTAGCGTTGATTTATTTTTAACTTTAACATAAAAAAACAACAGCTTGTAGCTCTGTTTTTGGTCTCCACCAACTCCTGATCACAGGGACGTATCTGGGATCTCTGGTTCCTAAATGCTCCACACCGTTCATCAGTTAGTCTCCAAATCCAAAACAATGAGCTGAAATGTCCAGTGATAATAATTCTTGAAGGATCATCACTGAAGGACCGTCCTTTCACGCATTTCGCACATTTGCATTTTATCTGTTGCTTTGTAACTAATGTACTGATTTCAGTCCAAACCGGTCCAAAAACGTCTTGTTACCACATCCAAAACTCAGATGAAACAGCGTTAAATGACATGAGCTGCAATTTCATCATTTTAGGGGAAAGGTCAGTTTTCTGAGGACATGAAAGCCAAATGCCATCAATGTTTTTAAACCCATGGAAATAATGAATTTAACTTAAAGGTTAAAGATGTTTTTATTCATTTATTTATTATTTTGATTCACTAACTCATTATTTTGAGATCCTACGTCATTCTTAAGAGGAAGTTTAGCATAATTTCTAGAAAGTTTATCATTATTTTTAGTTTATCATTATTTTGAGATTCTGTGTTTATTATTTTAAGAACGTTCATCATTTTAATGATTTTCAGGATGTTCTTTTTTCATCATAATGGCAGAAATGGTTTTCCATAAAGAGAGACGGTGCCTGGACAGCAGCACCATGAAAGTTTAATAGGAAACGAGTGTATGCCTGACATACATCTGGCTGTTTATCACTGTTAACAATGATTCCAGTTTGAGGTGCAAACAACAGAACTGTACAATAACACTTCATGATTAAATAAAGTTTATATCACACCAACACTTCTGTCCTTATTTGCACGTTCTCTCTGCAGGGAGTGCATCACATTTAAATATGCCGGTTTTCCAGTGGTTCCTTCAAAGCTCAAAAGGTAAAAAAATCAGCTGGGGCAGTACGAGTGGTGCATCAAGACCACTGTAGAGAGACAGGAGGGCAAACTGACACGGACGTCAAAGCTGGGTACACAACTGAGGAGAGAGTCATCGTTTGGTCCATGAACTTCGTCTGAACAGCGCCCAGTTTCACAGACATTTCAGGCTGACAGTGGAGCGCTCTGACTGCTGCCATCGTAGACATCAGTTCAATTTTCAGAAAAAGATCCACCATATTTAAGGGTGAAACACATTGCTACTTGTTTCTGGTGCTATTTAGTCATGCAGATACTTTTTACTATAGTTTTATGTGCCCTAGTTTAGAGGTCCACGGCTATGGAACCGTCGTCATTACGACCCTTTAGGTCACACTTAAAGACATTTCTCATTTCATCTTGAACCTTATTGCGCGATGCTTCTGCTGACCTGGGTCCTTTTTACCGTTTTTCCTCTTCCTTTCTTCTGTTAATGCTTGCATGTGTGTCTTGAGTATATATATAATTTATGTTAAATGTTCTTTATTGTTTGTTGTTTGCTCGATCTGTTCATTTTTACTGAACAATTTGACTTTATTTTGTTTTTTATAGGGGAGGTCTGAATACGCTTCCTTCCTCACTTTTTCCCCTGCACCGCAATAACTGTCTTTTCTACTGATATTTATCTGATATATAAATATATTTTGTATTTTTATGGTGCAAATAAACTAAACTAAGTAGATTTGTTTTTAAATTGATGGCAGCTTGTCTCTCCAGGATTATATCTTCAGTCTCAGGAGTCTCTGTGTTGCTGTTGTTGTTGCAGAAATCAGACATATTTGTATCAGACATACAAATTTTAAAAAACAAACTATCACCTTGATTGGAGTGGTAACTGAGAAAAATGCGTTTTTTCTATTAATTTGGGTGAACCACACTTTTAAAAGTGCAAATGCAGATGTTAATTCAGCGCCTGTAGCATTACAGAGTGGCAAAATGTAGATTTATGCAGATCATAATGTGGATTATTACCTCAACTAAGGGATCTCTTCTTCTGCTACATGACTTGATAAAGGCAGCCGAAACCTAATTACCGTCCTCAGGTTCATTTATTCCTGGAGAGAATCATCCTGAAGAGACAAAGGCTGGTGGGGTTTTAACGTCCCGTCACCAGGACACATGGTATGCAGTAATGGTGGCACCTGCCTGAGCGCGCACACGTTTTTGTAAACATTATAACTCGATTTTGTGGGAGAACCATCACACTCAGGCTCAGACAGGCTCATCCTCAAGAGAGGAAAGTCTAATTATCAGTCTGGAGCACCTTCATTTATCTCCAAACTCCTACGAGTCCTCGGTCCCGACAGTAGACTGTCATCAATCAATCAGAAGAAAGTGGAGTGATGCTGGCTTACAAATAAGGGTTAATGAACAAATGAATTGCACTAATTAATGAGCAAATTACTATAACAGGTTCTTGTTATTATATAATGGGGATTATAAAGATTCATTTCAGTGGACAACAACTTCTTGGCAGGAGCCAGAGCCAAGATTCTGCAAACAGCGAGGTCACGTGTTTTCAGCCAGGCTGGTGGCATCACTCTTATTATTTATGGATGGACTGGTCGCACTTTATTTGACAGTACACTAATCAGACAGAAAAAGTTGTACTTTTGCTAGAAATTATGTTTTTATGAGTCAATTAACAACACTAACACTAATTAGACGCTATATGCACAATGAGACACTGAAAAGATGTACTTTACATCAAATCAGACAAAAACTAAATTAAAATAGTTCTTTATTGCAGTATTAGACCCCTTATTAGACTCCTATTAGACTTAATTAGAAGGTAATTAGGGACACATTACAACAGAACTATAACTTACCTGCAATTTCCACCAGGCATGGCTGCACTGCGATACGGCCAGATTGATCCGTAGCCACCAGCTCTGCTCCCCTCCGCTTCAAATACGCGCTGAGTCTATTTTGACGTCAGTAAGCACAGAGCAGATCAAACGGACAGGAAGTCAGACACAGAAAAAGCGGGGAAAACCCGGTTAATTTTCAAAATAAAAGACCCCGTGCACACTCACGATAATAAAGACAGAAAGGAAATTTAACCATGTAGCCTGCTTATCCATGGTAGAGACACAAAGAGCAAGGAAAGACAAATAATCCCCATTTTTACTAAATGCATCTGAATGAATACAGTTACCTTTCTTTGTATCCAGATTACATAATCCTGTAATCAGTTATTTCCCAAACCTGCCTCCATATCAGTAAAGTTCAACTTGAATCATTTCTTTTAATCAGTTGCTTCCCCAGTTATTGATTGTGATTGATAATAATTGCGTGTTGGGGGTGTGTGAACTTTCCTTGGCTTGTCAAGGTGAGCGTGCCAGAAAACATCTGGGATCAACTGGTCTTATCACAGATGACCTGAGCTCACTGATCTCAGTGATGCCTTCAAAACAATGCTCACACGCTGACTCTCTTGTTTTGGGTCCAGGTTTGCAGTAAATATTCTACCTTTTTGTACCATTTCATGCTTTTATGTTAAATGTCTGCTCAATTCCACCATTAAAATCACCAATGTGGCCTTTTTTTGTCAGGAAACGCTACACAACAAAGCCGATAAAGTAAAATATATGTTTGAATTATGCATACGTGAGGAAAGCACTGTGAGTACAAAGCATTAGAAACAGGTCCTCAAATACTGGATGTTATAATAGAATTCCACTCAATATGCAAATTCCCACCATGTTTTCAAGGCAATCACGAGCACGCTCAGCCATTGCTCTTTTCTGGACATGGTCTGTTTTTGTATTAAATGGAAATATTGTTTATTTTCTGAATTATACTTTTCTGCTCGTCGCTGCTCACAGTATCCAGGCGGAGGAAATGGATCCATTTTTCATGGCACAGACAACCAATATGGATTTAAGGAAATAAAACTTGTCACATCATAAATTGATTATGTCTAAATATCACTATAATCCACTTTTCCTTCTTTCCAGTCTGGTGTTTGTTGTCCATTGAGGAGCTGCAGGCTCATTGAGGAGTTGCAGGCCCTGAGCACTGGCTGCATGATGGAATCGAAAACAGAACCAGGTTTTACTGACTGGCTGCACCATCCAAAGCAGAGGGAGTAACATGTACATTTGTCAAATCGATGTTTTATCACACAGCTCCTCTGAACTTATGACAGTCCTCTGAACACCCCAGTGGGGATGGAGGAGTCTAACCAAAGGGTGTCATTAGAGTGACGAGAGAAATGAACGGTCAGATTCAAAGCTTCCTTTGTGTGTAATTAAGGGAAATTATCCTTCACAGTTTTGGCAGGGCAACGGGCTGATGAAAATTTGCCTCCGCTGCGGTCAGGCTGACTGGCAAAGAGGATAGTAAATAGCTCTGCCGCTGAAAGATGTGTCAGAATGACTCCTCGGACCACCTAATGTTTTAAATTGAGGCTTCTCTTTCAGTTAAGGTGACATTAAAGTGACTTTGAATCATGTAGCAGAAATGGTGTCTGTCTTTATCAAACATCTGCGCCAAAACTTTTGCAAAAAAACAGTTTAATGGAGCTGACAAATGTTCTAATCAACTCCTCCGTCTGGATTAATTTAGATTTCAAATTGCAAAGGCTGTCCTGAATACCTTTTTTGGAGCTTTAACACTTTAGTGAAAGTTACCTGCAAATAAAAAGCTCAAATGTGGTAGACATCGGCCACTGTCTGTCCCAGGGGTCAGCACCCTGCGGCTCCTGTGGCTCTCCTGTGACTGCATATGTGCATGCATAGAAGAAATATATGATGCTTTTCTGCTTGCAAATACTGATCTGTGCGCTATCACATGCATGCATCTGGTTTGTATACTGTAGGCATGGGTGTTGAGACTAATAATAAAGAGGAGCTCCTTTTCTCGCTCTTTATCAGTCTTTTGCATGTATTTTGGTACAGCAGCAGACACATCTCCTTACTCTCTGCAAAAAAAACAAACTAAAATTACCATGGGCTGTGTTGTGCAAAGTGTTCGTTCATGAGCATGTAAATTGAACAGATCAGTTTACAACTAATGAATGTCAACTGGTTAAAAAAAAGAGTGTGATGCAGACTCACAGCAGAGAGAGAGAGAGAGACAGAATATGGACATTTCTTTGATTGTGCAACATCAAGTGTATGACCTGGGCTACACTGCAGACTAGAGTCTCTCTTACAGTGAGAAACAGACAGATAATCTGCTCATCTCATCTAATCTATATATGTATATATATATATATATATATATATGTATATATATATATATATATATATACATATATCTTTTCATATCCCTGCAGTTCTGGTATTATGGTGCATTCAGTTTAAACTGGAATGTCGAAATTTTCGAGTTCCCAGTCAAGTTTGCTGTCTGCTATCGTGTCAAAACATTCTCAAATTATTGTAAATTGTTGTTCATTAATTACTATACATAAAAGTTATCCTCGCCATTCAAATTAATACAAAAAAGATCCATCTTGCACTAGTCAGTATGACTCCAGCATCCCTGGTAGGAGGAAGTTCTATAAAATTAAATTTTAAAAAAACTAGCTGAACTAGTTAATTTTAATCACTATGAACTGAACTTTGACCTTATCCTTGTTAAGTATGAATTTGCACAACAGAATGCAAGTTTCAAAGTGGCCAGGACTACAACATGCACACAAAGAAATGAAATAAAATATTAAACCTTGAAATATTAGGCTTAGTAACTTACTTTGAGGTAATTATTTGATGGAGTTACAAACATATCAATATAGCTTGCTTTGCTTTGCCAAAAGAGGAAATAAAAAGTTTATTGTTAAACATAAGCCTAATTTAATGAATTGTTAAGCTGTATGTTTTCAGCAGTGTACCATCTGTCCAGTGTAATGATAACTTTGTTTTGTTGCCATCCAAACGGCACATAATTTAATGATTCAGTACAGCCAGCGCTGTACATTGGCAGTTGTGACTGTGCTGTGTGCAGTCAGACAACATATTTACCAGCCTGCCTGTATGTTTTCATGCCAAACGGTCTAAACCAGAGGTGCAGTGGTGCGTATAAATAGATTGGTGGATTAACCAAATTATATGTCAGTGCTGCAGAGCAAAGCTGTAGACAGTCATGTTACAGTCTTGAGTGTTGTGGTTCTTCGGTGGCCTGCAGGCTAAAAGTCCCTGACCATGAACTGCAACGTCCTCGTGTTGTCTCCAACACCTTTGTTACATGTCATCCCTCATCTATCTCTCTCCTCAATCAATTCCACATACAATTCGTACACCATCCCACTGCTGAAATACTCACTACAGCACCGATTATGTATTAATCCACTGCTGGAAATAGTCCCCTGTAAATGCACTTTATACTCCTGATTTGGTAACATTTGCTAAAAACTACAGTGGCCACCTGTTTTAAGAAATGATTAGGGCTGTACCTGACTCTGAATTTTGCCAGTCAAATCTGATATCATTCTTTCCGTTCACATCGTTCTTTTTCAGTTCAGAGCCATGTTAAACTCCTGCATCAGTCCACATGAGTGTGTTTTACCTGTAAGACTTTGTTTTAATGCCTTTTCTTTATCATCACTGATGTGAAAACATCAGATTTTCACACAGTCAGAGACAGTAAAAGTGAGCATTGTCTTGCTTATCGTTCAAGTGTAAACTCCCAGTGCATTGTGGAGCACACTGAACAGCCACTGTCTGCCAGCATCCAGCGGTGTCCATCTACCCGAGACCTGAAGCTCTGGCAGGTTGTCTACAGAATGCAGGGACAGGAGCACATGGCTAACGTAACATAAAAATAATATAAATGGGCAATGGCAAGCAATGAGTCCTACATTGTAAGTTGATCAGCAGTTTATCTGTCAGCTGTATGTCTGAAAATACACACTCTGAGGGTGGAATTCAGGGACTACCTGCCTCATAATCCCTATCGTATAGCGATCTATTGCAATCACAGGGTGGATCATACCTTATCAGCTGTGCACAAGTGCGTTGATTAATTCATGGGTGTGTTTTGGGCATAACATGCAATAAACCAATCAGAAAGTCAGTACTTATCATCTTTAAGAGGCAGGTGCGCCTGGACTGCAAGCATTGGCAGCATGATGGCAGAATTAGCAGGAGGAAACAAAGAGACAATGATTACACGGACGAGGATATTGACTGGGATTTCCACAAACACAACTGTGGGTGGAGGAAACAGACCTTTTACTCCGTCCAGTTCACTTTGTATGTTATAGGTCATAATTTTATTTTAATCCTTGTTTTTCTGGATCCCGATAAACACGCAGACACAAACAATACAGCTGCTCCAGCTGTCATGATCTGTTAAAGACGATCTGACAGCTGGGATCCTGTCTCGTGCACACTTTGCAGGTCTGTTGAGATTTATTAGGCTTTATGCTTATAACAATAATTCTTAATTTATTATTAGTGAGAATAATTTTAGAGTCACACACATGCACACTGTTAACTTCAATATTTACACTTTATCACTGACAGAAAATATGTTCAAAGGACACTTTACTAATCCACACTCCTGTGTGGGAAAAAAAACTTAACATAAATCAAACATTTTGTGACTGCATTTGCTATCTTGGGCGGATGGACTTAAACCACAGACTCTAAACTTTGTTTCAAATATTTTTATTGGAAGCAATTGTAAAAGAACTTCACACAGACTCTAAACTTTGACCAGGTTTCAGCAGGTCTGTGGCTCAAGTAGTTTCAAATAGAATGAACCATGCACATGATACCAAACGCACTTGGCCACACCTTCATTTTTAGACCTCCCGCCTAAGGGCACACAGCCAAAGTTCATCTGCTATCTTACAAATGCAGGGAAAATGACAACTGCGCCGGTGTAAGATAGCAGTGCCACACAGGATGTAAACATTCATCATTAATTTGAACTATAATTAATGTGAAACAGACTAATGGGCCTGGGGGTTTTAATAGTTGAGCAGGGGAACACATTGTTGGTTTTGGTCGTTTTAAGGAATTTCATGACAGTAAGAAAGAAAAGTACAGAATAAAGACACCGTTCCCCACTTTTTAAGGGCATTTTGGCTCCTCTGTGTTGTTCTGTCAAGGCACTGTGACTCAAAAGCCATCGTCCTCACCTGAACCAAACAAAAGAAGTAAAATACACCTGATTTTGGAGTTATTCTTTGTGTTAAGTCAGGAACTATTGTGTTCACAGCGAAGGTGAAGGATGTTGCTCACTATACTAAGTGGAGGAACATTTAGTTGTTTTCATTATTAGCCGCTGCGCTAAATAATAGCAGTCAAACTATCATGAGAATCTTTTCACACTTCATGTGCTGTCGCTGGAAATCAACCTGAAATCCAGCTGCCTGTCACACAGAAAAAAACACCATTGTTGTGTCACATTTAATTCAACATCTTGCTCTCCTTATTGTCTCACTCTGAGGCCTGCAGAGGTGTTTTTTTCTTCATTGCTTAATTTAATTTTTTTTTAATGAACACACAGGTCTTACTGATCCCCCCCCACACCACCACTACCACCCCTGCCGCTGCTGCCACACTCCTCTCCTCCCAGAATCCTTTTGTCTTCGCAGCACCACCGCCTCTGGCATTGTGATCACAGCTTCAAGGTCCCCGACGCCTGAGCTTAAGTTGAAAGCAGTGAGAGAAAGGAGCTCCAGTTAGGTTTTTTCCTCCTCTCATAATTTATTTTCAATCAAACAAAAGAATCATACTGTCTTTTTTTCTTTAAAAAAAAGAAGAAAAAAAGAAAAAGAACGGGACAACATCTGTGCAGGCCTGTGAGCTCCTGGTGGAACTGTAAGTAATTTGACATGTGTTTGACAATTTCCTCCCACTCTATAGGAATTAAAATGACAAACATTGACAGAGCGTTGAGCAGCTCCTGCGAGCGGCTCCCTGTTGGCGTTCATTTTCCCCGTTTCTATTAGTTGTGATTTGTAATTTACCAGCCCACTGTTTAGCGGGGGGCTTTTTCCGCAGGGAGTCCGGGGATTCCCAAACTGAACCAAATTACCGTCGAGCACTGGTTATTTTGACTAATGCTTTTAAAGACAGGCTGCAGAAATAGGAAAAAAAAAAATCCAGAGTTCTGCAGGGAACTCAAATTTGGGCCCAGTTTTCTCCATGAATCCATTCTGAACCCAATGATGTCAAAATACACACGCTTAGTCTGCTGCTATTAAGCAATAGGACAGATTTTCCATGTTTACAACAATTTGAGACAGTTGTATGATTGCAGAAATGTTTGTGTGAGGATTAAACACGATGTCCATTGGCAACATGGCACCATACCCATTAAATTTGGATTTAATTAGATTGAAAGATGGGATTTTGTTGGATGTACTGTAAGACATCTGTTGTTCTTCCAGCAGTTCTTTCCAGCACTGTACTTTATTAAAACCAAACTTATATATATTGAAACTTTAGTAAAAATCTGAGTTTTTAAAGCTATAATATGTAACATTTCAGCATTGAAATGTCTAAAAACAACAGACCTGTTATATATTTTGTTTATTTGTGTACTTAAATGATCCCAAATGCTTCCAACAGTGTTCAAACCAGAGAATCAATAAGTTTATTCAAGGTTTCAGCGTTTCACTTGGTTGCCTGTTGCTACAACTTCTGGGGGGCCTGTTGCTACAACTTCTGACAGTGTCATGTCAGTCATATGCAAAGTCATATGCACAAAGTGTTACCTTCAACTCTATGTTCCATATGACCATTCCTCTATGACCAAAGATTCCCTCAATCAGTTTAAAGCTCCAGTGTGTGAGATTTAGGGGGATTAACTGGAATAATATGGCAGGAATGTTATATAATATTCATGACTGTTTTCATTAGTTTATAATCACCTGAAAATAAAAGTTATTGCGTATTTGTTACCTTAGAATGAGCCGTTTATATCTGCAGAGGATGTTGTACAGCCACGTCCACAACAGACAAACAAACAGTAGGTCTAGATACATTTAGCCTTTTTTGTTTGTTTGTTTGTTTCATGGTTATTGTAGGCTCTCCTACATGCTTGAGAGGGAAGAGACAAGGTGTTTGCAATATGCAATGTCACCGGTATGACACTAAATCCATACTCACAGGTCCCGTAAACAAGAATCTGAACCTGACAACCTTCTTTTCAGTAGAATGCATTCGTTTTGATTGGGTGTAAACTGTTTTTCACTAATATTTTTATATTAACAGTGTGTTAAATGAGGTGTTGGCAATGCATTATTGTATTATGTATTATTCGACTATGCTGTTACGCTCAGCTTTTTTGAGCATTTTAGCATCTTTTACCGTGTTGCTTTGATTTTACTGTCAGCAACTTTTCAGTTTTTGTTCAGCAGGAAGGACGTTATCAGGGGAAAAAAAGATTAATAATCTGATAATCCTACTCTACGGTACATACCCAGCACAAAGCAACAAACAAAGGAGTTGGTGGAGACCAAACCCTTAAGCCCCTTTTGCACTGGACAAAAAACATTTTGTACAATCGGCACTGATGTCCGGGTCAAATGACTCTGCAACAGTCACACTGCTGCCCCCAAGTGGTAAAAAAAACAAACAGTTAATGCTTCTTTAAGATCTCCTCAACTGAATAATAATTTTCAGAACTGGCGTCAAGACACACATCTGAAGAAGAGAAAATAGCCACTGATATCTTTCTTACTACGTTAGGAAAACAAATATCTCAGGAAAACCTCGGGAGAAAAGTTAAACGTTTTCCGACTTAACGATAATACAGTCTGGAGTTAGCACCAGGTGGCCAATAGAGGAACTGCATCTGTTTTATGTAATTTTATTTTTCAAATTGCTCATTAAGACCAAAAGTACCCATAAACACAAGACAATCCCCAGCATACACATTACAGATTGCACTCAATGTGTATTTTCTTACCCTCTTGGAGGTAAAGCACCTTCTTCTTTTCCACTTACCCCTGCATTTCACAGCACTTTCTTCCACTTATTGTACAATAAACATCATCCTCTCCAATTTCTCATCTCGCCCGCTCCTCGCTGTGTGTTTTCTTATGATGCTTGGAGAGGGAGAAAGATAACAGCCTGGAAAGTCTAAGCCAATCAGTGTTACTCGGATCCTTCCTGGATGTTCAGTACAAGGTAGCCTTGGAAAGCTGACAGAGCCAATCATCGCTAAAAGGCCGTACATACCCCGAGAACCTCCGACCCCTCCCATCCAGGCACCTCGTCGTTTCACATTAACCTCCCCCACCCCGCACGGTGAAAGACATGCGTGCATCCCACCAACCTGGCGTCATCTGGAATCTAGGTGATGCTCATCTGAGGAGAGCTTTCATCGGCAGCAGCATCACGTTGCAGCTCTTCAGCCCTCAAGGCAAACGCTGTATCTCCTCTGAATTACCTTGTTAGACACTCAAACGGCTTCAAAACAGGTAATGTCACTCGTGGGATCTGTGAAGAAGTCTTTCATCTTATCCCTTTATTTGCCATTTGAAATAAACAGAATTTATAAGCCAGACATGACACTTTATATCCTAAATTTTAAGGATTACTCACCTGTAAATGTATTTAAAAGTTTGAGTCGTAGGTTAAAATGACCTTCTTTTGTTTACATTTTGATTTATTGTGCTCTTAACAGTCCTGCAGTAAACTTTTTTTTCCCTTTATGATGAGAGGGGAAAAGCTGCTTCAGAATTACAGCGAAGGTTTATTGATCTTCATGGGCAGATTAGGTTGCCGTAACAGTGTGAGTAGTAGGCTTCCCTCTGCAGGGACCACACAAGCATCTCAATGTAAGGTGTAATGCTGTGTGCAGACTGATGTTAACACTGCATGAACAAACACAGACATATCATTCATTTAAAAGGGACCAAATGAGACTCTCACAGGGCTGCTGCACCCTTCACGGGCCGAGTAACCGACAGGCTGAGACGCCTATAATAGGGGGGGCATTGGGTTTTATGCCCCCACAGCGTTAAAAATGGGGGTGCAACATACCTCTTAAGGCTTTTTTACACCATGTGCATTTATTTCGCATGTTAATAAGATTTTTCGAACCTGTATGTATCTGATTTAAGCTTTTACATCAACAATTTCACTGAGCGATATTTGGGCTTTTATTTTTTGTTTTGTTTTTCTCAACATGTACTCAATCTGGCCAATCAAACTACATGTTGCTGATGACATCACATCCAAAATATCCAACGCGGCCGATCACTTGTTTTACAGAACTCCGTTATATATGATAAAAAGGAAAAGAACTACAGAAACAACGATTTCAAAGACACTAGAGAGCTAATCTGCTACCATGTTTACTGGCAGCTGTGTTCATTGTTCTAACGGCACATTTTATTATGAAACCCCCCAAAAATGTCCCATTAAACCAGTGGTTCTCAAACTAGGGGCAGACTTTCCTCAGACAGCATTTACCTCAGTCAGAGTACCCTCCTATTACCCAAGTCATCAGGTGAAGGCTGATCAAAAACTCATTTGGGACTGTCACAATAACCTACAGTCTTTTCTTCATCTTCCCTGTTCTGAGAAAATCAAATACGTTTGGTTTTAGTTATTAGTACTAGGTATTAGTTAGCATATTAGCATTTCTAATTCCACATTTTTGTTCTAGGCAATTAAACACATCAATAAATACCCCTTTCATTAATTTTTACGCTCTTATGTGTCTTTAGAAAGATGGCTAAATGAGACTAGAGTGGGTGTTGCAGACATTAAACATCACCGCATTGAACAGTCGTCACCTAGTGGTGGTGACGTGAAGTCATGTGACCATGGAGGACTTTGTTCGTAGCCTAACGTTAGCTTTTTACTTCTGGTGATTGTTTTTAACACATATCTTGCTGAACAAAACATGGTAGTATCGTAAACTTTTGTTTGCAGCAGAGCTGATTTTCTGCAGGAATCCAAAATCAGTTGGAAAAATCCCATCTGCTTTTTGTAGAGAGAACCAGAGCGACGCTGAGCTGCGGCAATACGTCATCTCTGCAGCACCAGGGTTACATTACATTACGTTAGGGTTAGGGTTATTCTCTGAGCAGTGGGAGTCTGTTGAATCGGTTGCCTGTCCAACAAACGCGCTTTCAATCCAAGGGGACATTTGTCAGAGTATAATGAGCCGTCAGAACAATGGCACAGAACCATCTTTTTACCACAGTGGCA